>CM060968.1:88599962-88624962 GCA_030765045.1 Tenodera sinensis | reverse complement strand
TGACTAGTATACATATTGTGCATAGGTATAGCTTGTGGAAGCAAATTTGAGAAACGTGTTTAAACTTTGTGTTGGTGCAAGAAATCCATAAGCACTGTGGATTTTAAGGTGGGTTTATCCAAATATAATAATTTGTAATAATTTTGTGAATATTACATTCTAAAGTTTGTCTGTTTGGTTGTGCTTTTTCTCGAAAATAAGTGAAACGCGAACAAATGCAATACAGCATTGTGACACAAAATGGTGGTGTATCGAAGTTGCACTGTGTTATTTAAACGCAGTTAATTTATTGACTTTCATTATCTTAAATCCAAATACTCTGTTTAATGGTATGACAGGCCTGGAAAACCCATAAGGAAGGTTGAATCACATCAGTGTCGAAATTATACAGACGATAAACTGGAGGGAGCTCTGAGTTAAACTAAATCAAATGAAATTTCCTTACGAAAAGCAGACTGGCAGTTATTGGAAGCTTTGTTATTGTAAATAATGGAGTACATTATCGAGGAATTATCACAAAATTAGTTAAAAGGGGCATTGATCAATGTAATGGAACCAGTGCATCAACATTGGAGGTAGCCTGCTAACAAAGATGAGATTTGGTACGAAAATAAGGAAATAATGTTCTGACTAAATTTCCAAGGAAGACTGGAAAACGAGGAATGTTTAATGTTTCTGAAATAATCCAGTTTAAAAATAAAAAAACTTTCAGTGGTGTGCTTGAAATTGCAGTCAATCTTTGGTACATTGTTATTTGTTATGTGCAGTGATTAAATAGCCTACCAATAAACATACTAAGTGATGTTATTGCATATTTATATCTAGATTTTCTTATTCCTTTATCCTTAAATGACCCAAAGTAACCATTTATATGTACAACATTGTCACTGCAAGAGCAATAGAAGAGTTTGCACTGTCACAAAGTAGCCCTACAAAGGGGAGTAATTTTGTTACACCAAGTTTATCAAACATTTGATATTTATCTCTATATGTGATCATCGATGTTATGGTATTCACACATTCCATAGATAGCTGAACCCATAATTATTGCTAAAGCTTTTAACATTTATATTCACAAATATTTATCAAGAAAAAACATTAAAAAGTGTCACAAAGTAGTCCATGTTTACGGTACACATTTTTTAAATATTTTGAGCTACAATACATTTTGGTACCACAATATATAATTTTAAATATTTTAACATTATTGCGAATTTATTACACATTTTCATCAATTTCATTCATTATCGTTATAAAGCAAGAAAGGGGAGAAATATTGCAAGTTTTATTATTGTGATTATCATCCATTGTCGTCATTCCTATACATTCTCGTTACATTCAAAGCTGAAGTGCACATGTTCGATTCGGACAGCAATCACTAGTTTTAAACGTGTGAGGAAAATAAAGGAAAATGCTTCAGAATTTCTAAGAGTCATTTGCATGTAAGTTAATCATGGCACCGATTGTATCTTCATGATCATCATAACTGAAAACATGGACCTCTGTTGATAGTGCTTTAAACACTGATGGTAAAACAGTCCTCTGCCAAACTTGTGATAAACGTATAGGGTGTACAATGAAATCTCAAATTCAACAGCGCTTACGAAATAATCTCCGCATTAGGAATAAACAACGTGGTTCCTCGAAGAAACAGTTGCTACGTACACAGTTACAGCGGCAGTCTACCTCATTACAAAGAACTGTACATGGTATTATTTGCAAGAAACATACCCTGGAACAAACTTCAGGTACCTAAGTTTAAACATTTCTTAGAAAAACACTGCAACCGCAACATTCCCGACGAGTCCACTCTCAGGAGCAATTACTTAGATTCTTGTTATGTTGACGTATTGCAAAAATCAGGGCTAACATAGGCAAATCATCTACATGGGTTTCTGCGGGTGAGACGACAGATGCTGCAGGCCGTTTCACTGCTAAACTAACTGTGGATAAGTTGGACACTGAAGCTGCATCAAAACCCTACTTAATTCATTGTAACACTGTAGAGCAAAAATAGTTCAACAATCGCTAGATTTATAAATGATGGACAACATGGATTGAAGCTGTGATTTTCTACAGTAAGCACTTTGAGGCTGTGAAGTCACTGATGAACTTTTCTTCTGATCCAGCAGTATCCTTGTCAGCATTCAACAGTTTTAATGCTCAGTTTAGTTTTGTACATCACAAGTCACTTCAGTTGGCTTCCCGACAGTATCAAGATACTGGAAACTTCAGGCATGACTCTTCAACAAGGTGTGGGAATAATGGAAAACGCAGTTCAGAAGGTGAGTGTTGTACCAGGTGAAGTGGGTGGTGTAGCTTCCACGAAATTGTAATCTGTGCAGAATAAGAACCCTGGATACTCAAATCTTATTTTTTCTCGCATATTTAACGGTGAAAATGTAGATCCCCCTGATAATATTATTCCTAGCACAATCCCTCTGTATAAATATGCACCGTTGACTTCTTGCGAAGTTGAGTGATCTTTCTCAATGTATAAAAACATTGTCAGACAGAACATTTGGAAAAGTATATTGTAATTAATTGTGCATACCGTTCTAATGGCTGCAAAGTAACGCTTGGATGGGAGAACTTGCACTCGGTAGTTAAAGTGAACTGATTAACAAACAGAAATTTGACTAGCCTACGGGTGAGTTTATTTTGTAACAAATAAAGTTTTGGACGTTATATATAATTGTTTCATTACATGTTTATTTACATATTTCATCAATTTGGTAACAGATTTATGTGCATATTTCTGAATTTCATGTTACATATAATCCGGACCCTAAGCATTACATAACGATTGGCTTCAATTGTTTGCAATTACCAGTCCTGACTTTGGTGCATAATGTCACGGCAATTTCCAAAATTGTTCCAAAGCTGTGCAAAATTAAAATATAATTCCCTCTAGTGCACTAATTCGAAAGTCGGTCATCCCGACTAGTAACTATTGCGAGGCACTAAAGGCTATCTCGAGGAAAGTTGTTCTGGATCTACTTTTACAGGTTCTTAAATTCATAGTTTGTACTTTCATAGCTTATACCCAGCCGCATGCATTTAGTTCGCTATATTCAGGTTCACCATGCAAGTGAACAGGGTCAGGATAGTTACAATAACCTTTGTAGGTGCACATATTTGTCTGGTTTACCCCTTGGCTATTCTTTAAGACAATGAGACATGTCAATATGCATAGTCAAAAAGTTAACCAGTACTTCTTTCTTCGGCGTAGGGATGTGGTGACTCTATCGCCCGACTTTTGGGTCGCAATCAGCCAGCCCAATGTCTGGGGGTATAGTCGGAGCTGGTTCTCCATGTTGGGGGTTTAGCGTAGGGCTAACAGCCCTAACTTATACAAACAAAATATGTTAAAAGCAATACCGGACTGTCTCAGAGAGACCGTGTGAAATGGAAGGATCTTCTAAAAACCTCGACACCGGATAGTACAAGAGAATTGGTAAGTAACTAAATAATTAAGTAAGCAAGCAGCCAAGTCAATAATTACCCTAGGTTTGATAAACTTGAAGTTTAAAGGCTCTGGCAGTGAGTAAAATGAAAGAAGTTGAAAACAGGAAAAGTATATATAACCAGTAAAAATATACATATGCTTGCAAGGAAACCAACTTCATTATAGGTAAATGTAACGACTAAATAAAATTATCATTAAATTACTATATGCTTAATTCATATATAATAAAACGTGTTGTTTTTATCAGAGATACATTTAATGAGGTTAGTTCATGGAAACGGATATCAGTTCTCAGAAAAGGGTTACTATAAATGACCTGGGAAGCACTGAGCTTCATCCAACAGAGTAACAAATGAAAAGAAATGTGATGTCATGTCCGCGGTAGAATATTTATCTGAAGAAGAGCATCGTACGTTTTACAGAAATTTATGTTCAGTTTTACTGTAAAAGATCAGTCATTCAAATATTGGTCACATTCTTTTTTCTAAAGTGTGTTGCATTTTCCAGCACTGTTATTTCACACATTGTAACTCTAAAGTTATATTCCGTAGAATTGTAGTGTTGCATGAAGGTATTTGTGTTTGAGGTTATCACTTTTGTAAGAGAGAGATATTTAAGGGTTAACTCTTTCTTAAGTTTTTATTTTCATGATACCACAGTAAATTGAAATTATTTATTTAATGCCTTAAATGTTATGGCAACAATGTAACAATAGACAATATGTTAAACTTTGAAATAAAGAATTACATTGATTAAACAAGTATTTTTAACTATCTCAGAAACTAAATGTTGGCACTTAGGCCTTTTTTAAGGCTCACCCTTCAATTTTCTCAACTGGCAGGGTGACAATTGTCTCTCAGTAGAATGTCTGTTGAGTTTCAAAAGAGGCCGTGACTAGGTTACTCCGTTACGAGATTATTAACTATTGCCAGCAATATTTAATTCTTAACACAGTCGCTGTCGTGTTTGAAAATAAATTAATATGTAATAAAAGCAGCGAGCAGTTTATGTAAAATTGCCAAAATTCTTGCTTTAATTTGGACCTATTTTACGAGTAATCTAATTATGTACTGGCTGACAGACATCTTTTATGACTGTGCAGTCTCTAAAATGATTAATGCTTTATTCAGCTACTTTACGATTATAATTTTTATTTTTGTTATTATTATTGCTGTTATTACTGTTATTTATTTTTATGTTTATTTTTATTTTTTTATTATTTTTATTATTTTCGTTATTATTAATTAATTATTATTTAATTATTATTAATTATTATTTAATTATTATTAATTATTATTTAATTATTATTATTATTTAATTATTATTATTATTTAATTATTATTATTTAATTATTATTATTTTATTATTATTATTATTATTATTATTATTATTATTATTATTATTATTATTATTATTGTTGTTGTTGTTATTGTTAAATATGTGTGTAACTAAAGAACATTTTGAAAATATATTTATCCTTATTTTATTGCACCTTGCGTTGTCCGCGTTACTATGACATTTTAAGTTAAGTCAGCTAATTAACTGATAGGTAATGTGGCACAATTATTGTGCCTGCCTACTTTCTAGATATTTGGAAGGAATTCTGGCTATGAACTCCATACGTTATACTGAAGTTTGAAGGCATAGTTCACTTAACATAAATCTCTCAAAGTAGGAAGCTAATTTTTTTATAAAATTATATTTTAACCAGTTATAAAAGCAATAGAATATTGCAAGTTATCTAAAGTTGCCTCCAAAAAGCTTTGGGGTTTGTGCAAGGCCAGCGCAAGGTCGCGCCTGTTATCTATTACATTAAAGAAAAGTGTGAACCAGTGTCCAGCAGCTGAAAGAGTGGCTTCCCCAAAGGTCACGGGTCCAACTAGGGTGAGGCTATATATATGGAAAAGGCAGGACCCTCTGCACCCGCATTATCAGCTGGACAACATGGCAGCCAAGACTGTATTCACATTCCTCGCGATCTTCTGCTTGGTGCAGGTCAGTAAATATAATTTCCGTCACTAATAGGTAATTTGAGTGTTGGAACAAATTGGCCTCTCGAAGTGTAGAAAGTTTCCTCTCCGGCTTTTTAGAAAATGTAATTGACAAAGAATGTGTCTACGCTAGAGGCCTGCACGGGCCAACAATCTTAGGTTCGACCCGGACCGGCCCGGCCCGGCCCGGCCCGGCTCGGCTCGGCTCGGCTCGGCCTCAACCAAGCCCGAGCCCAACAAGCATTTTTCAAATTAGGACCAAACCCGACCCTGGGCCCGAGTCCGTGCAGACTTCTAGTCTACGCATTCTGCCATACAGTTGTTAGATCATATATAACGATTTGAAGCGAAGCCAAATTTAAAATACATTGTTTTAGTTGCAAATCCACGTGTTAGCTTCTTTAATTTTAACGTACAGCAAGTAAACTATTCAGCAAAATATTTAAACATACAATTAAAATACAAGTTTTACCACCTTATTAAATAAATTAATAAACTAGTTCAATAAAGTTAGGAAATCGTTAACCTGCTGATATAGCAGCATTTACATGAAGTATCTTGATATTAACAGCAATATATATTACGTAAAAGGAATGAAATAGGCTTTTCTGTATTATAGCTACATACATTTGAAGTTCTAATGTTGTGCTTCCTATTAACAAACTACGGACTAAATGATTATTAGCCATGTTACATCTGTTCATAAAATATATGCATATACTGAATAGCCAAAAAAATTAGGGACTATATTTTTTACGAAAACACTTTTAAAAACATTTCTACATATCTTCACAAAACCTAATAGATAAACTGAAAATTGTTTCTTTACTTAAATTGATAAGTAGGCTGTACCTTTTGGTAAACCTAATTTATGGGCGGCTATCCTCATGGATTTTCTCTCAGATCTATACTTAGATTTGACCTATATTTTAGATTCTGGTGATACCACAAAAATTATTTGAAATAATGTGTCTCTTATAACCATAAGTTACACAAAAGTACACAAAATTAATTCTAAATAAAGAGAACTTTCCAGTTAAGTTGCAAGAAATTTAAAATATACATTTTATTACTCACAAGACTGTCTTAAATATGTAGTACTACAATCAAATTCGCTATATCCGTTTTTTAAGAAAATCAAAAAGCCTTTAGAAGCAGCTAAATGTTAATACAAGTTTGGTACGTTTGCGACTTTAATTTTTGAATAGGGCTGTTCACAGACAGAGACCTTTTTAAATACTATTATGGATTCGTGGGACTTCAAAATACGTATTTATGGGGCCATTTGGATATCGAACTCTTGGTTAAATCCGATATCTCCTCCATATCTCCGATATCTATAAGTAAATGCTAGAGAAAGTAAAAAGATAAACAGGTGGTTTGTAGAATACCTAGAAAGGTAACCAATACAGAAATATGAATAACTATTTCTCATTAGATTTTCGATTTCACTAGCATAGAATAAAAATTTACTACACTCATGCTTTCCAGTTCTATATAAAGCAATTAACTTATACGTTAAACTGCAATTATTCCCTACATAATGAAAGAGAACAAACTTCACTTCTTTCTAATTGCTGTATATACCATTCTTCTACTCACATATTTTACTCTCCTCCTTTCCTTCTAAATGAAGTAAACATTTTGAAAAAAATAAGTGAGGCATGTCATTACTTTTATACGTGTGTGTCTACATATATACATGACAGACACTTGTGGAAAATTGCAAGTTATTTGGTACATGTTGAGTTCTTCTCTACCATTAAGGTAGCCTGTCGTTTCAGACATGACTCATTTGTTTTCTCCACGGTGTACAACGGGGATAGGGGAACAGAGTAGGCTTAAGTGATAGTAAAATATCTTAAGAGCCGGTCTTTATGTAATGGCTTTGAGATTCCACTATTTTTGCATGTCCAAGACATGTCAAACGAATAACATATTCCTATCTGAGAAAGTATAGGTATTAGAAAATTCAAGCAAATTACAAGGAATATCTTGGAAATGGTTCTCCCCACCAAAAAAACATTTGAATAAATTTTGTGTTTTAACGAGATCTACACTTTGTGTAGTATATTTTTGTTTATCTCTAATGGTTTACCAGTTATACAAAAGTAATCCAGAATAAAGAGGACTTCTGAGGATATTCTCAGGAAACTCAAGATGTAATTTTCATTTGTCATTAAAATATCTTGAACATGTGGTTAGTTACAACCATTAAAGTCATTTTGGAGAAAATAGTTTTGAAAAATGTTCCGTATAAAGGGTAGTCTGGAGTGGGCGATTTTATTGAAAATCCCAGTGTTGCATCCTGGTAAGATGAACTTAAATACCAACTTTGGTACTTCACCAACTTCTCGTTTTCGAGTTTTCACAAACACATACACACATTTTTAAATTTTTACTTTCTCTACTACGTATGGTAAGTACAGTAAGTACTGTATTCGCTCAAAACTTCGATGTCGAAAATTCACCGAAAATATGTTTTGAGACCTCCTAAAACCAAAAATATCATTTTTGTAAAAATGATCAGTGTGCGTGTGTGTATATATGTGTGTGTGTGTGTGAGCATGTGAGAGAGAACAGGTAACTCAAAAACGAAAAGTTGGTTAAAAACAAAATTGGTATTTAAGTTTAGTTTAATATCTTCCAAGCATGCAACACGAAGATTTTGAAGAAAATCTTTCCACCCTGAACTACCCTTTACATGGAAATTTTTCGGCAATTATTATTTTCTCGAAAGTGTCTAACGATTTTGATTAAAGTACCAGATGTTTAAGCTATTTTTATGGCAAACGAAATGTATATTTTGAATTTTCTGGCTATGGCCTACATAATCCTGTTTACTCTTGATGACTTCTGCATAGCTGGTAAACCGTAAGAAATGGACCGAATATTACTGTACCAAAAATGTAGATCCGTTAAAACAATTTATGTCCAAAGGATTTTTTTTTTGGGGGGGGGGGGGGGGGGAGGGTGAAGTAAACCATTTCGGAGATTTTCCTTGTTATTTGTGTGAGTTTTGGAATACTTAAACTTTCGTCAAATGGAAGATCCTTAGGCATTCATTTTTATATCTTAGCCGTGTAAAGAGAACGGAATCTCGAAGCTTTAAAACATTTGACCATCGCTCAAAGCCTACTGTATTCTCATATTCCCCTTTCACCTACAAGGGCATAAGCAATAGGATAATCCCTGCAAATGTTTATCTCAACTAACACGAAGAAGATATAGGAATAAGAGTTTGTAAGAATGGTTAGTACAAGAGCAGAGAAAGTCACGTGAGTGCAATATATCAAATTTTCTCTTTTAGAGTCAGGGAATCTCAAAACATGTACTTACGGTACAATCTAGATACCAATTTACTCTACGTAGTAGAGAAACTAAAACAATATGGAGAAGTTTAAAAACCAGACTTCTGAAATGTTTCCTCTCAGAATTAGAACCTAGGAATGTTCGGTTGAGTAATGTTTGGGTCTCCCAAGGGTTATTCCAACTTTAAAGGCGAACCGAACCCTACTTGTTTTCGTACACCTGTTTACAACGGGATTGTGTACTAATGTTCTTTTCCCTGACAGTATTCCGTCGCAGACGAACTGACTCTGCAAGACAGCGTTCATCATGCACAGGAGGTAATTACGAACCTAACCGCCCATATGTCCAGTTGGTTCAACAGTGAGCATCTCCCACATGCAGACACTGTTGTGCAGCAGCTTCAAAATCAGTCCCACAGCTTGGCAACTAAAATCGGCGACCTAGTTCAGCAGCTTCATACCCAGGTTTGTACGAACTTGTTGGATATTTTGTATAGGAAGGCAGTGGGTTATGGGCATCATACCGCTCGAATGTGTTTTGCAAGGAGGCGTAAGCCCAGTTCTGTGAGTATACGAGAGCGATAATTATACTCATTCCATAGCTCCATATAGTACTTTAGCCGCGACCATTTCACACATAGGGTCGTATCACTAGGTCATACATTTGTTAATCAGTGTCGCCAACTATATCCATTTTTTTTTTTAATTTTTATTGAGATCGATCAGCAATAATGCAACTATATCCATAAATCGCTCAAAACAGCTTACTACCATTACAATCTATTAACAATCAAAATAGCACTCCATTTCAATTTCACCATGTTTCAACAATTTTTTTTTAATAATTAATGTATTTTTCCAGAAGAAAGGTTATTTGTTAATGTTAAAAATAAAACGGATACTTACTTGAGATTATCAACTGGTTTTCTGTTATAACAAGAGAAGATCGAAATGCATATAATTCTTGGGTTTCATTTTCCTCAGTTGGCAGTCTGAGTAAGTCGAACTACACTAATCGAAATCTTTGCGAAATGGTATTTAAACTCATATTTTAATTATGAAATAGTTCAGATAAATATCGTTCCACGAGGTTAGGTCATGCGTCTTATATTACTTATGACCATCTAATAATGATCAGTTATCATATTTGAGTTAATACATCGCTGATGTATAAATTACAGCAGCATCATTCAATAAACCTCATACTCTGTGATTCAATACATATATACCAAAGCCTAGTTACTAATTTTATTCCGTTGATCATGGTAAAGTTTGTCTAGAAACAAAAGAGTGCAACAATATTAACTATTAATTTATCTACAAGGATAGAATGATATAAATTATCTGCAATCAAGCAAAATGGGCTAATTAATTCTTAATAACACGTGATTCTGAAGAAAATATGCCTTCAGTTATAGAAGTAGCTACTTTGACTGCTGCATCGCTTTTGTCAAGTAAATCGAAGGTAAAGTATATGAACACTAAGGGAAATAGTATGAAATTGAAGTCAGCAATATAGCATGAGCTTCTTCTTGCACATTTTGAGCTTTTATTGAAATATCACAAACATTAGTTGGCAAAATTTAGTACCCCACGGGTGAAAAGTGCAATAAAAGCTAGTAATGTAAATGATAGTACTTTAAGAATTGCTTTTCGAGTACATGTTACCACTTTAAAGTCTTATAGCTCTTCCAGATACCATAGGCCTGCTCTTAAACTGTTATACTAGCGTTAGGCCTTCGTCGTGAATGGGGCCTAACAGTTTGAAGAAACTTTGTGGCAGACATTTCACATTTGGGTGAAATCGGAACAAAATTAATACGAATATAACTAAATACCTTGGGATATTTATCCCTAATGTGAGATTTTCTTGGTGGTATACCGCGAAAAAGACGAATCGATTGGTAAATTCAATGTCATACTGGCAGGTTGTTACAGTAGCCTAATGGTTAAAGCAGCTGCACGTAAAGCGGAAGGTCTGTGGTTTAAGTCCCGGCTGTGACATTGAATTTTTCAGTTCCGGTTCTACGCCTCAAACATTGCCCACACACGGTTTGTGTTTAAAAAATTTAAAAAAGACACCAACAGAAAGGTTGTTAAATAAATAACGGTTTATAGAAGTTCATAACCTCTTAAAACAGCATTACCTTTAGATGAAACACCGCACATGTAGGCTGTAATTTCATACACGAGTTTGAAGAAAGTTTATCGAAATTTGCTTGAATTCTGTTTGATTTAACGAACCTCTTTGGAAGCAAAAACATAAATGTTAACTTCTGAAAATTAGTAACAACAAATATATCCGTAATATTCCCAATGACTTCACAAACAAATTGTATACCAAATTGCCCGTTGCATCTTCCTCTATTTTTTCAGACTAACATTGAAGGAATTACTTTGTGTCTATGTTTCCCTCTGTTGCTTAATTATGCTAATTAAGTAAGAGCAAATATTGTTATTTTATACCAAATACTTCTGTGGATTTTTAAAGCAATAAGTTACTCTCAAAGTACACCGTAAAAAGCAGAATATTTTTCATTAACTCAAGCCTAAAGGACTGAAGAAATAAATCGTTTAAATGTGATGACAAATTAGAGTGATTGAATGCTTTGCACAAAAATAAATAACAAGATGACCCTGGCGAAATTAATTATCTGAGAATATCTAAAATAATAAAAATAATTTTATTTCAATTATTTCACATAGTAATGCATCTATTTGGTGAGGACGTTAAGAGTGTTAAATATTCTAGCGCCAGCTTTAGTTTGTTCCTTTTGAGTATACTTAAGTGAGGTGACACACGTGTACAATATTTCCACTTTATACATAATATTTCTGCATTTCATACTGAGAATAGGATTGGGTCTTACTGAGAGTTTTCATATTCAGGTAACCTTAGTGCTTTGGATCTTCAAGTCCATTTTATATTGGTTGTAACATCCGCTCATTAGCTCTGTAGCTCAGTATAGCCACTACCTTACTTTAAATCAAAATATGGAAAGAAAGGAAAAAAAAAAAAAAAAAAAAAAAAAAGCTCTTCAAGTTTTGAAAATATGAATATTTTAATGGCGAATTTTGAGTTAACTTTGCTTAAACATGTTATCAAAAATGTAAATGATCTAAAAGCTGCATTTCTCAGCATTGTTACTGTCCCGAATAATTATGTTATTCCAGAACTTATTGAATAGGAATAAATTAACCTAAAATTGGTATGTCAATGTAGCACTATTTTTTAAACATGCAATGAAAATGTAAATTTAAAACTTTACTCGCATTAAGTGTATATATGCATATACTATGAAATATGAGTATAGTATATTCAGAAAGGTTTAAACTTTTGACAATCTTTCGTCTCAAAAAATATACATGTCAATGGTTATATACTTTGCTACCTAAAATTATATATACCTATATTATTTACCATAAATAGTTTATTACAAATGTTAACATTTATAAAACTACTATTCAATCTATTGGTCAGCTAGCAAATTTGCAGAGAATTATTGAAAATGGTAAATCCTTTTGTATCGTCTTGTGCTCTTGTAGCCCTTTAAAATTTGAAATAGATAGAGAGGGGTCCAGGAAGGAAATCGTTTTTAAAACGTCTATTCCTCCGTATAATTCAAATTACGACAAAACTAAAAATGAGTAAATCTAGCATGTGTGTTTAACTAGGAGAAACGTAGACCGTCGTGGAATAATGAAAGGAGAAGGATTTGTTGATTTTTCTGTTCAAGCCCATAAAACGTAGAATGTAAACGTTTAAATATATTTTCACAGGGAAAAAAGTAACCATGTTACAGAAAGTAGTTTTTTGCTTATTTATAAAGCGCCTCGGTTACTTTTACTTTAACTGTCAAAAACATGGTCCAACTTGAGGCACATCCTGTGTTAACAAAGAAGGTGCTGTTTACAGGCTCAAGCACACAGCGGCGACCTCTCTTCACTTTTTGAGTCCGTAGCCCAGAAATGGAACGAGACAGCAACCAATCTTCAGGCTGAGCACCCAGATGCCACGCGCAGGGTAGAGGAGATCCGAACACAGCTCAGCAACGGTCTTAACACCGTCGTTGAGGAAGCCAACAAGGTGAACAACAAATCATTTTTATTCAAATCAAACTTTGCAAAATAATATAAGGTAACGTTACTTATCGTATTTCACTTGAACTTCTCCTTAAGGATTTTATCTTAGAATATAAGTATATTTACATTGTGTCTGGGGATTTCATGAGGTTGAATTCTAATTTTCATCTAAGTTTTATTTAAGTGGTAAATGTTTACAAAATCGGCCGCTCGAGAAAACGAATGAAACATAGTGTAATGGATGCAGTTTTTATTGCTGATTACGATTTAAAGTGGTATAGTGCGCTGAAGCTTCGTTTTTTATTTATGAGCAAATTTCGTACCTACGATGCAGCTATTTTATTTCGCTTATGCGGCGGATATTTAGGAAATAAATCTTAATCAACGACTATAATATATGCTAGAATGATTGATTAATGCATTTACGTTGAAATTGTGTCATAAACACAGCCCAAGTTGTGAATATTTCGATAAAACAGGACCCTGCCACCCCACTCATATACACACACTAAACCTAACCTAACACAGGGTAAACGAAAACGAAGCTTGACCGCCAAATAAAACTTTCAAAATTGTAATCAGAAATAATTTCAACGTAAATGCATTAATCAATCATTCTATCAGATATTATAGTCGTTGATAAACATTTCCTAAATATCCGCCGCATAAGCGAAATAAAACCGTGCATCGCAAGTATATAATTTGCTCATAAATAAAAAACGAAGCTTTAGCGCACTATACGACTTTCAAAATCGTAATCAGCAATAAAAACTGCATCCATTACACTATGTTTCATTCGTTTTCTCGAGCGGCCTATTTTGTAAACAATTACCCTAAAAGTGTCAAAAATATGCCTTTGTATCACCAAGATACTCTTTCGTTAAAAGGGCAAAGTTAGCCCCTGAAGTTTCCATAATAACAGGTTAGAAAGGACGAAAAACTGTTACTCGCCGATCAAGTGGCAGCAAAAGACTTGTGTTTGTTAATAAATTACCCAACTAACATTTACACATAGAAAACAAAACTACTTGCATACTTACACTAAGTTAATGCAGTATGTTAATGGTGTGTTGATTTGTTCACAGTTGGCTCAAGCAGTGCAGCCCCACGCCCAAGAGCTCGGAGAACAACTGAAGCAAATTGCCCGCAACGCCCTGGATACTGCAATTGAATCGGCCAACCAGCTGAAGGAACAAGTTCCTGCAGCTCAACACTAAGTTAAACTGTTGAATAACACACTTCACCCCAAAACTTAATTTTATTACATTGTTCTTTACAATAATCCTGCAAGTTTATTCAAAAGACACACCCGTTTTGCAATCAAATAAGTATATATCAAACAAGTCGCTAATGATTTCATAAACACATCAATAAAAGTGTTGTTTAACAGTAATTTGTTTTCTTTTATTTTGTGTATATTTTGTTTCAACCTTCCTTTTGCAGTATGGCTTTAAATAATTAACCATTATTTCCTATCCAGCTTCCTTTTTAACAAAGTCGCATGTAGTGTAAGATACTACTCCTATTCAGTGTCAACACTTTAGTGAACATGGTTACATTCAGGCCATACCGCAGTGTTATTTCTTTGTTTACCCGCTAGCTTTCTTAAGAGGAAACAAGCTTTCTTCAAGCGTATCGAAAACGTCTACGTTCTCAGAGTGACAGGAGCATGCAACGTGCATAACATCACTGAGTACCACGAAAAAAAAAAAAAAAAAAAGGAAGGAAAAATCAGGCCGACTACCGGTCAGAAAGAAAAGGGACGGAGAACTTTCTATGTCTGAAGTGCTGCATTCAACTAGAAAGCATTTGATCAGATATACCTTCCGACATATTTCCCTATAGAATACCATGCATCTGATGCACCAATGCACTCACATCTCTCAAGAGATATGGTCAGATACAAGGTGCTTGCGAGAATGCAACAATTTTTAGTAGAATGACCTGAGCTATCTGAAAAAGCGTAACCTGGAATCACCTTTCTTAATCCTTGTGTAGTCGCCCGTGTTTTCATAGCGTTACTGGTCGCGCGGGGTGTTCCCCACGCCCCAAACAAAAGCGGCTCTAATTACATATTTGTGCAGCGTATCATTTATATCAGGGGTGTCAAACAGCACTCACCAGGCGTGAAAAATTTTCCCCTATTTTCCCTCCCTCCGTGATGATCAAATCGGAAAACGGGAAAAACAAAGCGAAAACCGGTTCTACTAGCGCGTGCTACTGCAGTTAAGGAGGGGTAGACCCCTCTCTTCACACCCTCGGAGTGAGGTTTGACATGCCTGATTTATATAAATATGTTTACCGAAAAAATGACTCTTCGGAATGCTACGTCACCTTATATAAGTGTATTTTTACTTTCTCTACTGGTAAGTAGGGGAAGTATTGTATTCCACCCAAAAATTCGATGTAGAGATTTCACCGGAAATATATGTTTTGAGGCCCCCTGAATCCAAAAAGAATGATATTTTAGAAAAAGTTCTGTGTATTTCTGTCTGTGTCTATTTGTCTATCTGTCTCTCTGTGGACAGCATAACTCAAAAACGAAAAGTTGGTTAAAAACCAAAGTTGGTACTTAAGCTTAATGCCTTTCTAGGATGCGACATGAAGATTTTGAAGAAAAGTGCTCTACCCTAAACTACCTTTACATGGAATTTTTTTCGAAAATTGATTTTCATGAAAATGGCTAACGATTTTGATTAAAATGCCATATGTTTAAGATATTTGTATGACAAATGAAATGTATATTTTGAATTTTCTGGCTATAGTCTATATAGTCCTAAAGTAAGAACAAATAATTAGAAACTAAAAGCTTCACTTATCTTAGTAATATTGCAAGATATTATGCAGCTAACACGTTTCAAGTTGACTCCAACTCATTATAAAAGCTATACAAAGTTACCATAGTTACTGATGCTCATTTTAATCACCAATCTCTGAAAACAAAAACCTATAAATTCAATCTATTGGAGGTATTTCAAAATTCATAATACGGTTCCTGTTTTTTTTAAATAAATATCTTTTCTCAAACTATTAAATCTATAGGTTCACTTAATTGTTTTAATAATTTAACCTTGGATTAATTTCATGATTAAATGACCAAAAATTATCTGCCTCAGCTGATTTATCAGTTGTTTATATATCTTTATTTATTTACACAATATTAATTAAAATAATTTTTCCCACGAAGTTGAAACTAATGCTCATTTCACAATAGTTATTTATTTTTTGCTATAGTATATTGCGATATTAATATCATAAGTGTGGATTAAGAGTACGACGAAAAGTTTAAAAATACGATACCAAGTGCCATGCATAGATTTTTTTACGATATTTATGTAAATTAATAATAGTTGATTGATTTAAGTAAAAATTGAAGCTATTAACAGTGAAGCAACAAGATTCTAAAATAAGAACAAATTAGAAACTAAAAACTTCACTTATCTTAGTATGTTGATATCCTTTTTCTATTTTTTCTGACCCAGGGGTTTCAAGCTATATCCAGCTCATTCTCAAAGTCATATAAACAAAATCGTTGCCAAGCTACAATCTTTTATTTTTGTGAAAAACTATTATTCATATTCAATTTTTTATTTACCAATCTCTGAAAACAAAAATTTAAAAATACAATCCATAGATGGCAATTCAAAGTTCATGACATGGTTCCTGTTTTTTAAAATAAATTTTTTTTCCCAAACCATTAAATCTATCGGATTACTTAACTGTTTTAATAATTTAACCTCTGAATTAATTTCATGATTAAATGACCAAAAATGATCTGCCACAGCTGATTTATCAGTTTGTTTATATTTAATATTTCTAAAATGTTCTTTTATTCTGGTTTCTAGATGACGTTTAGTTTTACCAATATAAACTTTATCACAATCTGAACAGCTAAATTGATAAATGCCAGATTTTTTATAATTTGGTATTTTATCTTTTTTTGAAAAATTAAGTAAATTTTGTATATTAAATTTATTTTGAGGGACCAAATTTATTCCATATTCTTTAAAAATCAACATACTAAGATAAGTGAAGTTTTTAGTTTCTAATTTGTTCTTATTTTAGAATAGTTGATTGTTCAATTATAATGTAAGCTTTAAGGTCCGGAACAAAAGTTTTAAGTGTTAGTCACCAATCACCGTGGTTAAAGTTAATCCTGAACACTTCAGTTGAGGCAACATGTTTGTAAATATGTAGTCATCCATGTTTGTGAAATTATAACTTGGAATTTCTTTCTCTGTTGTTATGGAGAAAATAAAGGTAACATGTCTAATGACGCAGAAATCGAAGATGCTTGGATAACAAGTGCCGAAAAAATTAAATGTGATGTTTACGAAGGGACATTAGGTTTATGAAGGGACTTCAAAGGACACAAAGCAGTTTGAATTGGGGAACTCTACTAAGTAAACATTATAAAAGGTATTCTTAGATTGGTTGAAAAGCTGGTTTCTAACCAGTAACTTTATAAGAATAACTGAACAAAAAGAATTTTAAGAACATTGAAATTTATAACTAGATGATTTATCCAACGTGGCTTTGCACTGGAATTTTTTATATCTGGAGTGACCATTTTAAATGTTTTCGTTTACTCCTCTCGCTGCACTTTAAGAAATTACTCCATTATGGCGAAGCTTTCCCTTTATTTCGTAAAATTTAGTAAAACTCCATGGTATCCGTAATAATGGCTCAAATATTCTCTTAATATCATGCAAGTGGAAATAAAATATTACTCAATATTTTATTTCTAAACTCCTTAACCACGTCCCGACTATCTTATCAATTTTGAAAGTATCCGTCGTTAAACATCCTTCAGTGGTGGAAAAAACATCCATTTCATTCAGCAATTTTTCAACAGGTGTAGTAGATTCATTTCAAATGTTTATGCCTTCTACTTACTCCCGAATTTAATAGTTATAAAGCCTTTACATTTCCACAATAAGGGAATACACCATGACAATGTTATGCAATGATATCAAGAAAATTCATTAAGATTTTCTAGCCATCCATCGGCCAATTTAAAAATTCTGGGTGTATTAGTTTAACTACCGAGAAATACTATGTCGTCCATTAATTATAAATAGAATGGTTTCTGATGTTATAGTAGTTTTTTATATTTATACATTACACTATTCTGCATTACTTTATCAGGTTATATACAACCCTTAACATTTTATTATATTACTGACAACAAAGGAATAGGTAAACAATAACAGCAAATTGGCATCCGATTGCCAAGGTTACCCTTACGTTCAATTCACAATATGACTAACAACACATCTTAGCATTTGCAAAAACATATCCTCACTTGCTTAACCATTTCAGGGTTAAAAACGTGTTGTGTTTTCTTCCTATTCACATAGCCTTCTTATAACCAACGGAAGACGAGCAGGAAATGACTACGCAAGAGGTTGCCCCAAAACTCACTAGAGGAAATACACACCAATGATTTTAAAATCAATTAAAAACTCCCTATCTCATACAAGCAATATCCGAGCAGCACTATACAGAAATATTCCGCTGTAACCCCATTTATCCTACGGTTTTGAAAGCGCCATTAGAAATGCAGGTAAAGAGAGTATCACATTTATAAAATCAACCATGAGATTCCTATCCAACTTTTGGACAAGGGATACTGATGAAATGGAGAGCGAACCAAGAGACAAACAGTGCAATATATGAGGCACGAGGATACGATATGATAATACAACTCACCAGGAAGTACCCTCTGAAGCTGAAGCCGACATCTACACACACAGAACCACGCTCCCACTCCTAGAGCAGAGCAGCAAAGGCATCGAGCCAACTGCGGCTGAGCGCTCCAGTCGCAAACAACTGCACATCAAACTGCGGACGGAAGCACCAGAGAGATACACAGAAGTAATTAGAACTATTGCAGATTATGTGTCTGGTTCCAAAGAATATCAGCACGATATATGTACGTTTGGTATATTATATTGGAAATGAATTTGACTACAACATACATGCAATACATATATAAGAACTTATAAGAGAATTATTAAAATACCTAAACCGTTGTATCCAGGCCCCTGGACGGATGCAATGAAAACCACTAAAGTAGAGGTTTACGAGGAGATCTGAACGCTTCAAAAACCTGGAACCCATTTTCTTACCCTTTTAAAGCACTTCTTTTATAGCAAAATCATCGCGGAACGTCAACTAAGGACTGCATGTTACCACTGCCAACACAAGGGTACACGTGTAATCCGCGAGAACAGGTTATTTGTGTATATATAAACACACGCTAACGTAGGTGTGACATAACCTAACTTGGGGCTAAATTTCGAAGCCATACAGGATCGTCATCCTGCTTGTATACGCACACGTTCCGTTAGGATGGGATAAGATAGACAAGGTTCAGGGGGGACTTAGAACTTCGATCTGTAGAAGATGCTTTGTGCCTGTGCCCCTAACGGGGGCCCCAGAGAGCAGGACTCATATGAGGTTTCGGGAGCCTTTTATTGAATGTTTATGCTCTTTTATTACTTCCAAGAGCTTCGTCAAATATCTAGCGATCAAAAAGAAATAAAATTAATTCACTTCTTTAATTCACTCAATAGGCAAAACAGTCACACATTTGCAGCGATTGTTACTGTCTACGCCCACAAGTATCATTTCTAAGTTCATATTGATTCCAAGAACTGATAAAAATAATTGGAAGGAACACATGGAAAGAATGAACGAGGATAGAATACCTCAAGGAAGAAAAGAAATAGCAATGATGGTGTGAGGACAGAACAGGCTATGAGCCTAATCCCTGGATAGAGGAAGAAAAAGAAGACGAATGATTCAAAGTATCGGTCATTTCAGTTTCTGGGCTGGAATATACATAAATGCTGCACCAGTAACTAAAATAAATGTTGGTAGATTTTCAGTAATCTGAAATGGATGTTCAAATACATTTGGATCACAGTTGTATTACCAAAGACGTGATGTATCGTACAGAATCTCCCCAAAATAAAATTGCATGGGGTCACCTTGTGTACGCTGTTCTATCTTCAACTTTCAATTCACTTGTAATTCATGTACTACCTTTATAATCATTCTTCGATATCCAAACAGTACCCATATGTGGAGTACTTGGTGATGCGTTATCTTATTAAAGTACCCACTTCTTCAGAGAATGATGCAGTAATATGAACGGACCTGCTGATTATCCTGCTGCTCTAATGCCAGACAACTTAGAGTGAAAGTTACATCTTCAGCACCCTTTTCTAGAATAACTGAGAACGTTTACAGGCAATAGAAGATCTCAGTTCATATTCTTGGGGGAAATTTGCCCTGATACTGGTAGTAATACCACTTTGTATGACGACATGGTTTTAATGGCCTTTTTACTTTCAGCAGCGTGGTCTCTTGACTCCGTAAATCCCAAAATTTTCATATATTCTCAAATTCCCTCTAGTAGCATGCTTAGTGTTAAATCCAAACAGTACTTCATATTATCAATCCATGCGAGAAAAGAAGGAAATGCTACAAAGGAGTTGAACGAAATAAGAAAACCAATTTCGGAGTTTAATAAGTATTACCCAGCGAAATGGCCCCACAGCTTTCGTAACGTCGCGGGTTCGATGCGGCTGGGCCGGCTTCTTTGATGGTTTACCCGGACCAGTAGGCAAGTGCTGGGATGGTTTCTTTTTTACTACTCTTCCCCTCCATTCGTTTCGTTTTTCACGTTTCAGGTGGTCTTCGAGGCTGTGAAGTGTTACTCGGTTTCGATCAGATGGTATATAGGCTTGCTTATTGGGAAGTTCTTCTCGGTTCTGTCAGATGGCAGCGTTTTTAAGCCGTCTAGATAGAATTTTCCCCAGAGGGAAGCCTTCTCTGAGCAACCCGACGGTGTGATCTGTGTTCAAGCTTGCAATCGCATCTCTACGACTTTAGTCTCCTACGGTTTCGTTACTTCATCCGTTATTTTTTCTTCTGAGAGTGGTAGCCACAAAATATGCACCTTGGATCGACGTAAGCTAGGTGTCCCTCTCCACTACCTTGTCATAGTCAAAACTTAAGGAACTGTAGGCTATCAGATACACCTACCTTCTAGAAGTTCTGGGTTTGAATCGCGCTTGGAGTCGATTACCTAGTTAAGTTTTGGTAGGAATTTCGTATAAGCTCAGTTGAAGAATGTCGGGTAACTAAGCATATAGGTAGAGCATTATTTTACCCATTTCATTAGTCCATGATCCAATGTGTGGCATTTGACAGAAAGGTTGCACATTTCTTCTCTGAAATTGAATTTATATAATATTATTACACATTTAAGTTGTCTATGGAGTTTATTTTATTTACAATTATTGCCAAACAGACTTATTGCTCTCATCGTTTACGAACGAGAGCATTTAACGAAAATTAACGAGAACGCGAAATAATGTTCACTATTTGGTATAACTTTTCTCATCCTCTTTTGATTTCATCTAACTGTACTTCCTGTCTGCAGAGGATATATATCTTAACAACTCAACTGTTAACACAATCGTTCAG
The DNA here is from genome assembly GCA_030765045.1 of Tenodera sinensis. Taxonomy (NCBI): domain Eukaryota; kingdom Metazoa; phylum Arthropoda; class Insecta; order Mantodea; family Mantidae; genus Tenodera; species Tenodera sinensis. Next base: position 88,603,609 of record CM060968.1, on the reverse strand, counting down.
TTTTATTTTTTAATCCTACAGAGTTTTTCCATTCACTGTAAGCTAGGTATTATTCCTATAAGAAACAAATTGGCTTAACTTTTGTGCGATAGAATGCAAGTTTTAGAGACAGAGAGGGAGGGAGGGTGAAAGGAAGAGCTACATACGTAAAATGGAAAGGCAACAAAGAATAAGTAAAGAAACAAATAAATAAAGGAAACAAGATCTATAAAAATAAGTTTAAGCTTTGAATAAATACCCCTTAATTTACACATCTAGGTAAGAACATAAGAGTGCCCATGAAAGCGAATAGCCCATTTAGTCTTCTCCATACTGAATGAATACTGCAGAATTTTTTATAAATTCAATATTTTCTATATCTAGAAGCTCTCGTCACAATGCTTCTGTCCCTCGTGATGGTCAAAGAATGCAGAATTTCAAAGCATTTGACTATCGCTGAAGTTTCTTGTAACTACAAAGAAATATGTGACGTAACCATTTTAGCAAATGCTTATCTCCGTTAGCATGAAGTAGACAAAACAATAAGTTTTTGTATGAATTGTCTGTGCAACAGATGTTAAAATAAACGGCAGTTGGTAGAGAAAAGTATGTAAATGTAACGATAGATTTAATTGTTTATTTAATTTGTAGAATATCTCCTTAAAAAGAATAATGTGGTGTGATTCTTAGACAAATATTTTTCTTGCGTGGAGCTGACGTAAAGGGATTTTTCTCCTATTGTTATGACTCAGAAGTAGATTATCTTCAGCGATGTGTTTCTATTGACCTTAGCCTAGAACCTAGATAATTCCCCGAGTGTCAGCAAACCTATATGAACCATAACACCCGGAGATCATTGCCTTAATGATATTTACTGAATATTGAGACTACATTACGTAACCTCTTCATGGAAGAAAACCCACCATTATGCAATACAATCAAATTTAGCGTATGACGAGTTCAGAGTCTCCAGCACATGAAGCAAAATGTTGCTATTTAAAATAACAGTGGAGATAAAAAGGAATGTTTTATAACAAAATCAACCTATAACACTAGAGCCCAGATTTTTATGTAACATCAAACTGAAAAATCGATATATAAAAACGAGTATTTCTTTGTTTATCCCGTATGCGCATGAACGTCGGCAGACTTTTTTCCAGGGGGGGGGGGGGCCAAATGTTACAATTTTGCAATCAGATAATATTAATTCATTATTTTGTTGTCAAAAGTTATAGTATTTGTTGCGGATAACCATATAAATTTGCGCTAAATAGAAATTGTTCTTTACATAAAAATTAAAATAATAGTTTAATAGTCAGCACATTAGGTTCATTAATTTCCAAGGGGGGGGGGGCCGCGGCCCTCCCTTGCGCCCCCTTCGCGACGCCCATGCGTATGCGTTCCTACACCATTCATCCGATTGCCATGAAACGCTGGTAAGCTGTTGTACATATCCCCACGAAGGTTTCTGAGTTAGTTAAACCATTTTACAATAAGTAGAACGCAAGTAGTTTCCAAAAATTGCTATATTTATCTAATCATGTTCTTTTCTACTCGCTCTTCATAAAATTTTCTATGTTTGAAATAGAAATGCAACGCATTACAGTCATCGGTTTTCTCTATTCACTTTCCCTTTAAGAAACACAATCGCGCTTGTTTTACTATTTCCTCTTCTGTAAACAATTCATACAATTCTCTATATGATTGAAATAGAAATGCAACGCATTACATTCACAGGGCTTTCCCTACTCGCCTTTCCTCTTTTCTATTTAAGGTTGTTCAACAGTGTTGTTGCATTGTGTCTTCTTTTTTATTTATTTATTTTCGTTATATTATCCTAAGATCTTAATAGTTCTAATTAATTCGCTGACTCTTACAACCTGGAAAGATCCAATAGACAAAACGAAATGAAAGGGAGTGAAATGGGGGATTCAAGCTAAATATCCTTCCCAGCATTCGGCTGAGTGACCGGGGAAAAGCCCCAACAACCCAAGGTCAGGAAGGTTGGCTGCGGGAATCGAACCTACAATCTCCTGAACGTGAGCCACAGACGTTAACGTCTAAGTGATCCCGCTCAGTTTTATTTCGTTTTGGTTCTTTGGGCACCTATACCAGGAATACCTCCGGTGATTTAACTTGTCTCTAGGACCATAAAACTGGAAGGTCTCTCCACCACGCCGGTCAGGGGCACGGGATAGAAAAATGTTCTGCGTGCAGAAACGTCGGAAGCCTATTCATACGTGTCTCTTCAGTCTAGCACTGATTGGACAGAATTTTCTCCCACCTTGCCCAGAACAACAGACAAAGAGGGGTGAGTATCTGTGTCTCTTTTCAACATATCTCTTTCTCTTTCTTTTGGCCAGAGACAAGATAAACCACACAGGGTAATCCTTGATATTTTGTTTGAGGGGTATTTTATGGATATGGTTGACACTACAGAAAAGGAAGAAATATTGTAAATGTTCAACGTCTCACTCTCGTATGTTATGTTAAATAGAATTGTGGGAAGATCTACAGTCCTTGGGTGATAGGTCAAGGTGCTCCTAATGGCCACTACACCCTTTCCCTATGTTTACAAAGGGCAGTGTTGTGGTCAGGTTGCTCTGTCTTAGCCACTCATGTGTGGTTTTCGAAATCGCAACTGTTATTTACCATTCAAGTCCTTCATGGCCTAATGTAGCTCTCCTATCTTCCAATACGGAGAAATTCCGATCCCAAGAGATTCCATCTAGTTCTTCGTCCACAGATAACAGACATCTGTATCATCGTAGAAACGGCGTTGCAGAGGATAACATATTTTCTACCTTCATACCGAGTAAAAAGCTAAATGATTATTGATTATTCCTCGTAATTTGTAAACGCTAGAGGTATTTCAATCAATAACATTATAAACACGTAACATTACCACACCTAGCCTGTCCTTGAAATAACATTATCTGAGTTTTTTACTAAGGTGCAAGTGTATCTATATGGAACAAGCTATCTCATTAAACTTAGTTCCAACAGTACAGTGGAGGAAACGTAACAGTGCTCTATATAGATAGTTTAACCTTGAAAAGACTGGTTATGGCTCCGTCCTAGTTCTGAGCTAATCTTTATTTCTCAGGCAATCCCTCAGTTGCAATAGTCGAAGAAATCGCATTTGTGTCTCTCTTGCCCCTTATACATTACTTATTATATAGCACACACCATTTAAAAACAGGCATTAATTCATCTTTTTATAAGTTCTGCTTCCTATATCTTATTTCGATAACGATTCTCGCATTCATGTTTTCTAAACCATTTATGGGATTGTCCAAGCATACAAAATATTTAACCTGTTCCACTGTTTCTTCTGTTAATAGTAACTTTTATTCTATTCTTGCACCTTTGAAAGCAGTATTTTTGTTTTCTATATTGAGATTTTCGTGTGCCCGATTAAGTCGATTAAAGTTTTAAAGGATCTTTGCAAATCATCCTTTCTTGCAGAAACTTATACCTGACGTTTGCACATAAAATTGCCTATTTGAATTGGTAAATTTCATCAACAAAATATAGAGAATTGAGCATAATAAACACCATAACTATGTCCACGAATCTGTTTCCTACTTTTACAGATAAAGTAGTGGGTATCTATCTGTGGATAATGATAAATACGAAACCAAGCATATGTTACGTTAATCTAAATT
>CM060968.1:88462462-88594962 GCA_030765045.1 Tenodera sinensis | reverse complement strand
AATGTTATAGATAAAGTCGATTCTCCTTCAATGTATGATTTCTCTTATGTTCTGTTATGTTTTTAATAACACAGTTAATAGTACATAAAGCCCATCTACTCGAAAAACTTAAAATAACCTGTATTAAATTGGACACTGCTGGCAATGGGCTCAATTATCTGTTAGACAAAAACGCATATTGTGGTCAAGGGGGATATTTACAAGTACACGATGTAATCGTCGAGCTTCAGGCAGGTAAACATTCAATGGATCAACGCATCCAGTTGAACTTTGCTCGCTGGTGATAACCAATAATGGAATTCTACATGGCAAAGTCTTTAAATGTAACAAAGATAACGTGGAAAGGAAATGTGAAATATTTTATAATAGATGCACCAACATAAATACTTTTTGTAATCGAACTAAACAATTATGAGTGTTATCTTTCGATATTATTTAGTACCATTATATGGACAGCTGCCTTCATTTATGCAAAGCCTCATTTTCTGACCTTTTCCTGAAGAATGGGTCATTTCTATAAAACGAAACCAGCAAAATTAAAGGAAATATTAATTTCTCAAAATGGCAATGTGGAGTAAATATTGTAGAAAAATCTGATCTGCACTCACATTATTTTCTTAATTCACAAACTACTCTTACAAATCCTTATTCTTCTATCTACTTCACGTTAATCGCGACAAAGGATTGTATAGTTAGCTTTATTACAGGGGAACAGGAGATTACATTAGGCGAAAATCAAATATTTCAAAGCTTTAAAATTCCGTTCTCTTTGTTTGGGTAACATACAAAAAAATGAATAATCATCTTCTATTTAACAAAAGTTTAAATATTCCAAACTCACACAAAAAACAAGAAATACCTCCGAAATGGTTCACTCTACAAAAAAAATTATTTGTACATAAATTGAGCTTTCGCAAGATCTACATTTTTGTACAATAAAATTTGGTTTATCTTATGATTTACCAGTCATGCAAAAGTGATCCAGAGCAAATAAGACTACATAGGCTATAGTCAGAAAATTCAAAATATACATTTCATTTGCCATAAGAATGTTTCAAACATATGCATTTTAATCAAAATCGTTAGAAGCATTTTCAAAATCTTCGAAAAATGTTCTATGTAAAGGGTAGTTTAGGGTGGAGGAATTTTCTTCAAAATCTTCGTGTCGCATCCTTGAAGTATATTAAACTTAACCGAATTTTCATTTTTCAGTAACGCTATTCACAGTCACACACGGAACTTTTTCTAAAAATGTTTTGGTATTCAGGGGACCCGAAAACATATATTTCCGGTGAAATCTTGACATCGAGCTTTTGGGTGGAATACAATACTTCCTCTAGTTACTGTAAATGTTAATCGTAATAGCGCATACTTGTAAAAATTATACATGAAGTTATATCATGTAGATATTAAGCTACGATTTTCAAGTATTAGTTGTTTGGTACATCTGTAACTGAGCGCTGTAATTTATAAAATATCCTCTTCATCATATCACCAAGTTGTATGTTAGCTATTCACAGCTAATGAAATTATTTCTCTCTCGCGCTGTGTGAGTGAGTGAGTGAGTGAGTGAGTGAGTGAGTGAGTGAGTGTGTGTGTGGGTGTGTGTGTGTGTGTGTGTGTGCGTGCGTGTGTGCGTGTGTGAGTGTGTGTGTGTTACATTCCTTCCTTTTCATCTCTTAGATCCTAAATATCTCCATCACAAGGTAGCAAGACAAGAGTTTCTATCAGGCGTTATCAAAGTTCATCGAAATAAAAAGAATCGCAGGAAATATCACATCCTGTTCTCCCGTTCAGATAACAGACATTCCAAAATATGATTGAATCACAAAGTAACAGGAAATAGGTCTACTGGCCAGATGGCAAAGGTCTTTGTTGATGTGGAAGCAGATAAATCCCTGTCCAAGGATGCCACAAAAATAATTCAAAGCGACACGGGTAGCCCAGGTCGTTAAGACACGGACTCATGAACAATAAGTCAGCGACGCAAATTTCACCAGAATCATCCTCCACTAAGATATATATATTTTTTTCAGGTTTCCTCAGTCCTCACAACTGGGAAATGCCCAGAACGTCTCGCTCATAAATTTAATTTCCTGGCCACCATTGGATTTTATGTATAAACGCTGTCCACCGATTGTGGTGTCATGTGCTGTAAGATCGCTAAACACATAGTACTAAGAAGAAAATAAAAGAATAGAAAGAAAGAGAAGATATCAGATTACGATCGACTAATTAATAAAATCGAGTAAAGAGTTGCAAGATATATAAATTAAAATAAATAACATGACATGGGAATTGTAAGCTTATATTCCAGAGAAATAAGGATGAATTCTGCAGCTTGGCTGGAGCCAATCTAAATCTAGAAGCAAGACTGATCAAAATTTCTCTGAAAAATAGAGTCACTCAGCTGGACTAAGCAAAGGCGAAGACAGAGATATTGGATAGGACGTTATATTGGGTAACAGAGGGGACACCTAGCATGTCAGATATTTTGGGCACGCAACCCCCAGGAGGAACGGATAAGATGAAGGAACTGCAAGAGACGTATGGGCAAGAGGACCGGCCAACGCAGATGATAATGAAGTGCAGAGTTTCCCAACAGAGACTCCCAAACTATTGGAAGATGATTCGCCTTGCCGACCAGGGAAAACTACGGTAAAACCTATGGTCAGAGGGGGTGTTCACCAGAAATCGAACCCGGACCTGCCGAATGTGAGCTTCATGCCTTACTGCGAAGCCACCTTGCTTGGCAACAGAGATATCAATTAAATTTTCATGACTAAACATATAAGTTCATTTGTGATTTTGTTCAGGGATACAGACTTGCGAAAGTGATCCACTTTGTGACTTACTATCTCACGCTGCGCGCTAGGTGACTGCATGATAACCTGTGGTTTAATCACCCAACTATTTCAGCACTATTGCGCACTAGGCCACAACTATCAGTATATATAGGGAAAAGGCAGCACCCTGAGCACCCGCACTAGCACCTTGATAACATGGCATCCAAGACCTTTGTATATCTCGCAGTCCTCTGCTTCTTGCAGGTAAGTGTTTCAATTTTCCGAAATAAATTTGCATGTCCTTCAGATCTCAAATATTGAGTAGACGAACTTCACCACATACAAGACTTTCAAGATAATATTATTAGCATGCATCAAATGTCAGCAGTTGCCCAAAAAGCTAACCTAACGTTTAACCTTAACCCATGCAGATGACTTTGGTATGACACTATTGGCTAATCAGAGGAGGTAAGTTTGTTCTGTGGAGAGTAGGAGTGATTCTAAGGCAAGAAAGCGTCCTCTTCCCCAGTAGGGAACCAAACCATGACCTCTAGCTTAAAAAGTCCCAATACTGATCACTGAACCACGGAGACAGTCTATCTTTTACCTAATGTTTGTCATTTGTGTGTCTTTTTGCATAGCTGTTACTTTCTCTTCTACGTTTAATAAAATAGAGGAAGTATTGTACTCCACTCAAAAATTCAATGTCGAGATTTCACCGGAAATACATGTTTTGAGGCCCCTGAATAAAAAGAAAGCCTTTTTAGAAAAATGTCCTTGTGTGTGTCTGTATGTCTTGTGTCAGACTGTGGACAGTACAGCTCAAAAACGAAAAGACGGTTAAAACCCAAAGTTAGTGTTTAAGTTGAATGTATTTCAAGGATAATGTTTAATATCTTCACGGAGATTTTGAAGAAAACTGCTAATCCTAAACTACCCTTTAAATGGAAAATTTTTCGAAAAGTTTATTTTTCTTGAAAATGACTAACGATTTTCATTAAAATGCCATGTGTTTGAGCGATATTTATGACAAATGAAATGCATTTCTTGAATTTTCTGGCTATAGCCCATGTAGTCCTGGGCTCTAATGATCTAGTTCTCGACGGGCCCTTAAACACCACTACTCACTCGCTCACTCCCCCATGTAGTCCTGTTCACTCTGGATGACGTTTGCCTAACTGACAAACCGTAAGAGATGGATCAAATCTTAGTATACAATTTTTTTTCTCGGAGATATGACTTGTTATTTGTGTGAGTTTTGGAGAACTTGTATTTCTGTCAAATGTTTATATCTTAACGGCGCAAAGAGAACGAAATTTGAAAGCTTTAAAATATTTGACTATCGCTCAAAGCATTCCCATATTCTCCTTGTGCTTACAATAACACGAAGAAGATATAGGACATATAGGAGTAAGAGTTTGTAAGAATGATTAGTACAAGGGTAAAATTATGTGAGTATAACACGTCAGATGTTTTTTCTTTTCAATAGTACATATAATATCGAAAAATGTATTTCGCAGTTCAACTTTTACTTTAGATAGATACTGGTTTGTGTTCACCTAAGCTCATAATGTTTCTCAATCTTATTCTTCAGCAGTGAATTTTGAAGTGTACTGTTTTGTTTGTTGATAGTATTCGCTTGTGAAGGCGAGGACGGTAGAAGCGGAACAAATGTCCCACGTTTTATCCAGGAGGAGCATTCAGCGCCGAGATACTCTTGACGTGGAGGGCGTCAAGACACGTTCTCAACAACTGAAAGCTCGAATGAGCAGCGCCATCCAGCATGTTGAATCAGAGGTTAGTACACTTGGGTTTCAGTCGTCATATATTTCGGATGAGGCAAGATGCTCCCAATATCCTAGACGATAAACACGTACTTCGTATGAACTACGCCAAAAAATGGATATGGATAGGTGCTTCAGAGCTTTCGACACCATCATTAAAACTTAGAGATTCAGTCATCTGGATTGGTTTGCAGATATCTCACGATGACTTATAACCTTGCAACGATGTACAATATCCTATTATCCCGCCACGTCCAGCCCCACTTGAGTAGTCTGTCAACGAGGTTATCAAATATTTGGTACACTGTCTACGAGGTTCAAAAAGGCTGGGAATTCGCAGTGCTTTGATTTGACAGTATTAATACAGGGTTTGAAAAACACATCAATTAAGTGAATGTTACACTGAAGAATACAATCTAAACTAGGGAGCATTGGATGGGTGGCCAACTTGGTAAGTGATCAAATCTAACAAGGTAACGTTTTCAATCTATAGCTTAGTGCCAGTTATGCCTACAAAGTAACTGCAGTGATGTCCAATAGTCAAATCAATTACAAAACAGCTTCTTAGATCATTGTCTATGTGTGTGTCAGTCTGTGGTCAACATAACTCAAAAACGAAAAGTCACTTAAAAACCAAATTTGGTATTTAAGTTTAATATCTTTCAAGGATGTCACACGAAGATTTTGAAGAAAATTATTCCACCCTAAACTACCCTTTACATGGAAGACTTTTCGAAAATTTGGAATTTATTGAAAATAGCTCTAACGATTTTGATTAAAATGCAATATGTTTGAGATATTTTAATGAAAAATGAAATATAAATCTTGAAATTTCTGGCTATAACCCATGAAGTCCTATTTATTTTGGATGACTTTTACATTTTTTTTTTCCTTTTTAGAGAATATATTCAATTGTTTATGTTAACCGTGCAAAGAGAACGGAATTTGAAAGCTTTAAAACATTTGACTATCGCTCAAAGCCTACTGTATTCCCATATTCACCTTCCACCTACAATAAAATAAGTAAATAAAATAATTTCTGCAAATGTTTATCTCAACTGACACGAAGAAGATATAGGGATAAGAGTTTGTAGGAACGGTTAGTACAAGAGTAGAGAAAGTCATGTGAGTGCAACACAGACTTTTTCCCATGGTCTCCACATTGGCCAATGGGTGGAGGATGTTGATTTTATTGATACAATTTACGATTTTATCTTAAAATCAGTTGAAACGAATTTCAGCATATTCAAAACAAAACCACCTGCCATTGCATAAGTTTTCAATTTGAATTAAATTAATTCGAACTAATGGGCATCGACTGTGTTATCGACAACAGTTGCTGAACGCTAACCAGCAGTGGTGATTTTATTGTGGTGATGGTAGTCATATTTTTATTCAGAATCTTTAAATACCCTGTACTTAGAGCCCAGGAATCAATAACGCTCATCATTTCAGGTTCAAGAGCGTTCTGGAGATTTCGCTACAAAACTACAGGAAGTGGTAGAAAGGATGATAGACGCAGGTACTAGGATGTTGGTGGAACATATGGAAGCCGAAGCAGCCCAGCAATCACAGGGACAAACTTCCCAGTAACACAGGATATCAGTAACGTAAGTGACAAAAAAACAACAATACAATTAAGCTGAAAAGTGTTTTCACTTTTAAGGCTAAGCTCCAACCTCACAAAAGTAATGTTGCTAAGGAAAATTTGAAAAAATATGAATACAACAAGCAATACATAGGCATAATATATGTTTAAATATGAATGTGACTGTCTCTTAGGGCTGGTAGTTAGCATGCTAGCTTGAAGTCTAAAGGCTTCCATGCGCGGCTGGAACGTGGCAATCTTTGCTATTAGTGCTTCTCTCCAAAAGAAACCTGACCACCTATCTTGAAGGCTTAAAGAGATTGGCTGACTATTTGAATGCAAGTCTTGAGGATTGTATGAACAACCATAGGAATTTCTGTAGGTTAATATAACTTGTAACACACTACAATCCAGATATGTATGTTGTGTTACCTTCAAACGTTTTGTACTTAACTAATTCGAAATGTTATTGAATAGAACATAAATATTGATCTATGTAACAATGAGTCCTGAAAATTATTGCATTAGTCGATTAGTTTTATAAAACATTTATTCATGTGTACAAAGAAAAAATAAGTTGGTAATGCTACTGACAATTGTACTTCGCTGTATAGAGACTTTTTTCCCTTCTATTTCTTTTTTTATCTTGCCTTATTCTGAAAAATGAATGTGTTATATAACTTAAGGGACCCTGGCACTGAAATTTGAATTGGCTGTCTTTATAGCCATGAAATCAATACTTAGCACTCTTAAGCGTGTACATATACATATACATAAAGTGTGCGAGGTGTCACCCATCACACTATCACCCTGACCGCAACCTTCAGCAATAAGTGTGTCAAGTTTGCTTAAACTTAGTCCAGTGTTTAGGAGAAAATGTGGAATATTTATTATTAAATCTGACCTTATATAAAGGTTTGCCATGTGATACAGAATAACTTACAGGTGTTTTAAATAAATACATAAAAAGGTTAAAAAAAGGTATTATACATAATACACTTACTGTTATATGATAGGTAACTGTTAATCCAGAAACAGAATTTTATATAACTGTGCTAACTTGTATATAAATAAGTGCAAGCTTATCGATAACTATCCTTTTATAAACAAGACATAAACATAATTAAATTACAACTGCAACTCTACATATAAATACTTTAAAGCAGTGCTCTGCAACTTCCTTATATACTCGGGCATATTTAACTCGTGCTTAAGGAGGCGCGGGCGCCATCACAGCCCCCGTTTGGACAAGTACCCTTCTTTTGAGAGGAAAAACGGAAAACACTGGTTAGGGAAGTAATGAATACAGCTTTATGTGTATAAAACATACTTCATGTGTGTGCACTGGGAAGATATTCGGAAAGGAATAATTTTGTCTTGAAATTTAATTTAATATCAGGAATCCTGGGAGAAAAATTTACTTATGAAGGGCGCCAGAAAAATACATCCTGGACGCCTCGTTGTACAGCGCTGCTTTAGAGTATTAACTGATTTTATATTAATAGTTCCATTGATTCATACAAGTCACTCTAAAGCACTACCCCCCCCCCCCAAAATAAAGATTTGCTGTATCAGTTGTACTAGTTTCCTTTATATGTACTCCATCACACAGATAAGTTCGTGTTTGAAACACTGCAATGACTTTTATTCTTATGTTTTAATATTAATCCTGACATAATGTATTTGTATTGTGTTTTGTTAGGTTGACGTCATGCTGTCGGTTTGCATGTTGATGTTGCGGAAGACAAGGATAACTCTACGTCATCTGGAATGCACCTTAGGTCGTGTACGTGGATCACCCAATTTCATTCTGCTTCTTACAGTAACATTTCACCTATGAAAAAAGAAACATACAGTTTTATGTGATATTTAAGTCAACAGCTGCATATTTTCTGAACAAATTAGAGCTAGAAATATAAACAAATACACGAAGTACAAACATGTCAATAAATGTAATTGATAGTCAATCTTTTGACTAATAAGTTATTACATTTTATGAAATAATTTTGTGAGTTACTGTATTATGTGTATACCTATAAATAGAGCGTGGAGCCGTGTCCAGTCACATGTGATATAGGACACGGAGAGTGAATAACGTAAGCGGTACCGCGCAGCCATCATGTCAGACGCCTGCAGTTGTGTACGTGTGAGAGTAGCAACAGTAGAAGGCATGTGCACTATACGTGTGGGTTATAGCACAATCTTCCGCCCTCTACCTACAATACTTCGATTATTTCAATTCCATATCTAGGTATTTGTCTAACACGGTGTATGCCACTCGCACTGTGTTCTATGTAAATACAACTCACTGCACATTTATGTAATACTGCTTGTTCAGCATTTTGATACATCAATATTATTGACTGACATCTCCACCCACACAAGAAAATATATAATATTTTTTATGAAAATGTTCTTTTATCCACTTCCCGCTCATTCCGTCATGCTTAGGAACTTGAAATACCTTCACTGTTCGCTTTGCATCCTTTTACCGCAAGCGTTGCTAACGTTTGCGATTAAATACTATATATTAATGACATTGACATGACAAATAAAATGTACATTTCAATTATAGCTCCTGCAGTTCTATTTATTCTAAACGAATTGTGTATGATTTTGTTAACTGGTAAACGTTAGGTGCTAGACGAAAACATATTACTCAAAAATGTGCGTACGAGTCGATTCAAAACACACAATTTATTTAAAATAAATATCTTCGGGGTTGTAAGCTATTTCTGAGATATCTGTCATTAAGGATTCGCGTTGTTCAATAATTAATTTGCCATTCTTTTAAAGTTCAGTCGATATTCAGTTGTTTTCGCGATTGCATTGAAAAGCCAACATATAGCGTCCAGTGTTCAAACATTCGACTACCACTATTGTCTTCGCATCTATCTATAATGAAATGTCTACTGTAGTTATTTCTGCAAACGTTTACATCTATTAAAATGAAGTAAATTTAATAAGCTTCCATGAGTATAGATTTTGGTTCAGAAGACCGCATAACTGGTCGGAAGGAGCCGGGGCGCTGACCACGTCCCACCTCCAGTACTGCACCCCACTCATGACGCATGACGCAGCAATCAGGCGGTAGACCTTGGCCTGTATGGGCTATTGTGCCACGAGGTTACGGGTTAAGAGTACAAAAATAAATTATAGAGGATAGAAAAAGTCACGTGAATGTAACACATCAGATATTTTTTTAATTGCTCTATTTACACCCCACCTTTAACTCTAATGATCATATCAGAGGCCTCTACTTTGAAACATACTGCCAATCGGCAATTGTGTAAACACGTGTGCAGTGTGTTTTGGGTCTTTGGGTTTTTGAACATTAACCACATACGTCCAGACTCTGGAGAACATCGAGAACACTATTGGCTAGACAAAACTTCCCACTCCCCAGCTGGGAATTGAACCCGTGACCTCCTGCCCAGCAGGCAGGCGCTCTACCGGTTGATCTTCGTTTTTTTTTTTGTGTTTAAAATCCGTTACTTCTTACCGCATCACAGGTGCTGGACCTCGATAATACATTATCGTGTAACAAATCAAGCCACAATAGGAAAGGAGATTTAGAAAGGAAATTTTTCCGGCCTTCGCTTAGACTACTTCCTTGACTTTTGCCTATTATGAGAACTGAGGAAAACCTGGCAGTTAAGATCTAAAACACTCCAAGAGAAGAAGAAAAGGGCAGCTGCAATATCTGAACTACAAGGAAGCAACAACGATAAAACAGCGATGTTCCTGAATGCCGCATAGAGAAGGAGAGAGAGAGAGAGAAAATTTCTAGATAAACACTATACAGGATGGAAGGCAGGTCATTACATTCCTTCTAATATGTGTTTCATAGAAGCATTACAAACAAAAGAAGTCGAATGGAATTTTTTTGTTTGATCAGCCGATTTCGAAAAAATAAATAGTTTTTTTTTTTTTAATCCAAGTTGGATGTGTAATTCCACAAGAATGTGCAAAGATAACAGTTTGTTATTTGCAAGATTCGTAGAGTACGTTATTTCTGACATAGCTTCGATAGTAATTATGGGACATCACACAGAGTTTCAAAATAATTAATCACTTAAAAGACGTGAAGGAATACACCGAGCTGCTATTTCAGACATGACGTAACTCAACAACGTTGCGTTGAAGCTGGCTAGGGAATTGACCTGGTTTGTGGATGTAAACAACTTTCGCTTTCGGTAATGTTTTGGGAGCTGACGCTTGTGATTGGCCTACACTGTTACAGTAAACACGGAAGGACAAGGAAGGGTATGAGTTTGTTTTCAAAGCATACCGTTACGCTGTTTGTTTATGTACGGAGCTAGGGAAAGTGACCAGCCACACAATCTGCAGTGTCGCCAGCTTGTTTTTGATGAAACTAAAATATCTCCATAGGAAATGGTCGGAGACAAAAACGTAAGATACAAAATGTGTTCCAAATACCGAGAACTTCCACTGGTTTAAATTAATGTAATGACTTCCCTTTCACTAATATTTTGAATATATCGTAACTTTAACGAGTGCTAGTACCAATGGCATCTACACCAATCAAATAATGCAAATGTATAACGAATTAGTTAAGAGTAGAAAACAATTCCCTAAATAAAAATTTAGGGATGCTTAAATGAAAGATATAATCTTTACTTACTAGTATCTGTTCCAAATAATCCTTTCTAGTGAGTAAATTACCAACACAAGAAGTTGTATTTGAGTTATAAGAGCATGTATTGTTTTTTCTCGCGAAGTCTTTATCAGCATTCAGATCGAACTTTCCAATACTGATTTTTTATAAGTAGGGATTTATACCATCAGGAGATAAAACAGGATTTTCCACATCTATGTGTTTAATTATAACTCAATGAGACGCCAATTTCTACATTTTATATCGCAACCAAGCCGGGGCCATCCACTTCGTGGATAGCGGATATGTCCTTCAATGCTAGACGGCGCGTGATTAGTCAGAGGGGAGTCAGTCTCAGGTCAAGAAGCATATGGAAGTCTAACTGAGAAAACTGCCGAAGCTTCGAGTTCTGCTGTTCTCTCGGCGACGTAAGAGGTTTCTTGAACGTTCTTACGAGCATGAAGTGAAGCATATAATGCCGCAACATCAGGTTATTGGTGTGACGTATAGTTATGTATGGTCTTCTGTGAGCATCAGCGAGCAATAGAACGAGAGAAGAGGAGCTCAATGTTCGACACTCCCCTTAGCAACCGGAAGAGAAATTCAATTCAACTTTATTCCCAATAGTCCTCGCTGCGTAGAATTTTGTATGCTAGCTGTCCCTATGCAGGGAAATGCTCATATCTCTTAAGCCATTGCTCAAGACAACTTCCTGTACAATCATTAGTGTATACGATGTTTACAGAACCAGTCAAGCCCATTCAGTCAGCTCCATCAGCACAAGGCAACTTGCTGCACAAACGTTATAGTCGGGCAGAATCAACTTGGGACTTGATACCCAGCTCGTTCAGTCATCTAGGGGGGCATGTCGGGACGCCTCGGCGAATAAGGTGTAAGAAGGATGACATCATCGGTTAAGTTGCGTCATGTTATTGGTGCAGCCTGCTGACACACCTATTGCAGCTGGGTGAACGAGGTGGCTGTCAAGTCCCAAGTTGATTCTGCCCGACTTGTGTGTGTGTGTGTGTGTGTGTGTGTGTGTGTGTGTGTGTGTGTGTGTGTGTGTGTGTGTGTGTGTGTGTGTGTGCACGCGCGCCTGTGGTGTTTACAGAACTACTACACCTCACTCTACACACTCTACACTAACGCTCAAGGCAGCTTGCTAAAAGTGTGTGAGATGTAAAATTACTCAAATCCACTCAATTCTGTATGCTCAAGCCAATTTGCTGCGCTAGAGTTAATGTCTTTTGTGTTTACAGAACTATTCAAGCCAATTCAGTTCCGTCCGCTCAAGGCAACTTCGCAAGGGTTAGTGTGTATGGTATTTACAAAACTACCCCACTCCACTCAGCCCCGTCTGTTCAAGGCAACTTGCTGCATAAGAATTAGTGTGTGGGTGGTGTTTACAGTACTATCTCACCCACTCAGTCACTTTCATCTGCTCAAGGTAATTTACTGTACAAGAGTTAGACTTTGTGCTGTTTACGTAACTACTCCACCCATTGTCAGCTCTTTCTCCAAGAGCTAAATATAGAAACACTTAGATCATTGAATTCAAACGGAATGAGGAATTTCAAAGGGTTATAGCCAGGAACGGAGGGAAATAAGTTGGAATTGTCACTGGACTATAGTCAGAGAGGTTGCAGATAACAAATCACTCCCTCTCCACAAAAAACGTCCTTTGTCGTTTATAAACAGCATTCGCACCGTTTTGTACCTGCTTGTCAGTTGTTCTTGGCTTCTGTTGTTTTGCAGTCTTTGGTTTGAGTATAGATAGCTAGAACCGAACTGCTTAACAATTCCTATGCCTGAGCATTACTGCCAAATATTGCATGGCAAACGTATGATTGCAATGCAATACGATAAAGAAAAAAGGTAACGGAAAAACATTGATATTTAAGCAGAGCGCGGAATCACAAGCACTCACAAGCGATACAGGTTAGTTGGACACGGAGAGTGAATGACATAATCAACACCGCGCAGCCGTCATATATGCACGTGCATCAGTAGACGCCTGCAGCTGTGTACAACAGTAGAACCCATATGTATTGAACTTGTGGCTTATCGCACAATCGTCCGCCCTATTATAATAAGGGTATAAGTCCATGCAACAAAGTTGTACAGCATCTCTCTCTCTCTCTCTCTCTCTCTCTCTCTCTCTCTCTCTCTCTCTCTCTCTCTCTGTAATTTCTGAAATCCACTTAGAAGGAAGAAGCTAGTTTCGATATGCAAATCTAGGAATTAATTTATATGGTACTTCTTTATCAAATGTCTCCGTTACACATATGCTGAGATGTGAAAAGCAGCTGTACTTTTTTTCGATAACGCCCTGCGCTTATTTTTACTTGGATATTTTTCTAAACTTTGTTTAAATGAATCATAACTAAGCAGAAACTGCAGTTTATTATTTACCAATATCTGACTTAAATGTAAATTCAAGCTTTTCAATTTTTATCTCGAAAGTTCGTAAAATACACCTATCAGTTTAAGAATGTTTAACACAGATTATATTTTATGTTAAAGAGTAATGCTTTTTATTACAGGTATTAATATGTATATGCACTTTCTCGTTAATTACAAGCTAAATATCACTGTACAGCAGCAAAAACATACACTTTCACCTTATTTGTACATAAATGGTTAAGTATATGTAAACTTCTTCCTACAATAATTGTATACTATTTGCACACTTTATCTTGAGCTTCCAGATGGCACTGTTATCGAAGAAGGCAACAGAACTTTTCATGTCTTTTATGCAGTAGTAATGAAATCATATCGTAAAAGTCCGTGAGTTACCGCAACTGTTCTTTTCCAGTTAACCAGGCTGAACCAAAAGACTATTGTGGACTATGTTGACGCTGATGGTTCAACCATTTTGTGCTTAAAGTTACTGTTTAAGTGGGTTGAACATAGAAGTAAAACACAAAAGTAAGCCGGTACAGCGGTAAGAGTACAGTAACAAAGGTAACGCGGTACAATAAAATGCACAAATGGTAACACTAAGCTACGGACAACGATGCTCAGTTGTTTTGGCAATGCACAGGCCTTCTTGACTCGGAACATTCCTAACAATAGATTCCAGAGCTCAAGATAAAGTGAGCAATTTGTACATAAAAATACTATATTACACCACACAGGACACTATTACACTGTATACATTTTAAGATCTTCGGAAATGTATCTTTCAATGACTAGGTAATAAAACTTTTCCATGGAAACGAAAATTAACTATTTCCAAACATTGTACTTTCATGTGCACTGATAAAGCATGTTGGCTATGTCCTTGGTAAAATCTTGTGCACCACACAAAATTTATAAGAACAAAAGGCAATTAGGTATTCTCTTTCATGCTGTGTATACAACTGCACTTGGTAGATATATATAATTATCGTCACTATTTAATAAAAATACCATATTGAACGTTAACTAGAGCTCAAAAGCTGAAAATATTACTAGAATAAGTCCACTTTTCGTATATTTGAAACAGTATACAAAGTATACATATTGACGCTCAGGGGTAACATAGAAGTTGCCTATTTAATCAGGCATTTATTACAGACGAGTAACAAACCAAAGTAATTATAGCAAAAAAGAAATAAGTATATTGTCCTCATTTCTAAACTTCGTCACGCAATTGTAATAGTAAACATTTATGGGACTATAAAAGCCTGAATTTATAAGTAACTAAACAAAAGTTTTCAGACATGTTTTTCCTTATATTTAAGAATGGTATTTTCCTTCTCCGATTATTGCCGGTGTATTGCTTTGTGTTTCGTATAGGTTTCCTCAACTTAGTTACAGCTTCAAGTGAATTATGTATATCAACAAATATGTAAAACCCTGCAGCAATGTGCATAATTTAGTAAACCATACATGACTTGGCTTGAATCGGAAGAAACATAATTGCCAGTAAATGAACAAATAAATATATACATATTTATGTACATATAAATAAATTCATTAACCAGATACATGGGGAAAGCATAATACTTGAATGTACGTATCTTTGACACGTGTACCATGAACAGGCTTAAAATTAAAATAAGTTGGTTAGCAACAATTACACACGTCACCGATTTGCTAACGCTATTCTCGTTTCTCTGGAGTTATTTAAAGTAGTGTGCATATACTATATAGTAATAAGTCCATTATGATTTGCAATTCTTTAGGAATAAAGATCGTTTAAACTTCTATTAAAATAATGAGAATCATGAGATTGTGACAAATTGTTGATACGCAATTAGTATTCACAAATAAAATATTGTGAATTACATAATATCTTTAAAGGTTAAAGTTTACGAGAGTGAAACAAAATGTAAATAGTTTAGTAATACAGAGGTTGTAAATGATTTGAAGACGAAAACAATCGATACTAATTGGAATGTAAATGATTATTATAGTATTTTGTTTTCTGGTCTATATTTCGTTGCACAAAACTGAATGCTCTTTGCAGAACTGCCGCAACGAAAGCTTGCCAGTCTGCAGGGTGCGAAGAAAACTACTTTCGTAAACGTACAGTTACGCCTGCTGAAGGGCGACAGTATCCTTATTACGGGCCCCTGTATCTAACGTCTCAAGGTGTGCATATTGCAATGAATGAGTAAAAGGAGAGTTGATAGTGGGAGCTGTAGGCACAATGCGGAGTCTGGAAGTGGTATGTAGCCTTCAATCGAGCGAGTAACCAACTTTATCCGAGTAGTACCGAAGCTTTGTGCAGCTCTCATTGGCAAGCTATCGTTGCGACTAGTAAGAGGCGACTGACTATGAAAGATGCCTATGAAGGAAAGGAAGGTAGGTTGGAAGTTGACCTATCTACACTTGCAGTACGCTTGAATGTATATGATCTAACGCACACGCACAAATACTACTGTGATTTTTCAGCTATGTGTACCTGACTGGACTTTCTGTAGAGGAAAACAAATCACTTATTAATCAAATGATGCGACGGCCTTATTCTGGATGCATCCCAAACTAAACTCATAATTTTCAGCTGATGTATCCTTTACACTTTATGTACTATAAGGTGTGTTTAGGACAGTCCTGAGAATTTCCCGAACTTCCCGTGGGACCGTCGAGTGCGTCCGTGAAGCTACAGAGAGAGTGTGTCAAGATGCTTCCAACCTCAGCTTCCTTTGCACTTCGGGTCACTGCCACAAGGTTCCCTACAATAAATAGAAAGGTAAACTGAAATCATATGGAGGAGCCAAGAGCGCATGAAGAAAAGAAATCCTTTATATGTTTAAAGGCATTATACTTGAACTTGAGCAATTGAATAAGAAATTTGATTTTAGAACAGCAACCGGAGCTTTTCTTTTTTTCATCTGAATCTGATTCATCGTACTCGCTCTCATAGTCGGCCTTCCTCTTCTTGTACTTTCCCTTCTTGCATTTGGTCTTCTTCTTCTCCTTCTTGCAATGACGCTTTTCTATCACGTGCGAAGATGGTGCCGTATTCGTATAGAGGGCCAGGCTGTCAGCATCAACTGGAGACGCCTGCAAGGGAGAAAAATAATTAAAGCCTGGCAGACTCAACACAAAACAATTTCTCTGGTTCTATTGGATACATGTTTAAGGCGAAACTATCGATTCCCGTATATGAAATAAAGTTAATAATTAGTCTTAATATTGTAAATAACAGTGTAATAAATTCAATTTGTTTTCTCGGCTTTTTTGGAAATCTACTTTTTTAAATGTTGTACTCTCTGCATCACTGTGTCAAGGTCAACTTAATAAAATCAATAATTTCGCAGTTAAAGCCGCAACCATCGATTCTCATATGTATAATGGAATAACAAATACCTACATGATTAAAATGTCGGACACCAGTGACAATAAGAGCAAAATATTAAAAACATGTTATAAATGATTTCTACTTAACTGGTGGTCGAGCATAAATAGCCGCATGAAACTTGAGTGTAATGGCAATTATGCTTTTGTTACATAATGTACTATAAAATGGCATAAATATAACAAGAAAGATGATGATGATAATGACGAGTATAATATTAACAAGAATGATAGAAAAGATCATCTTCTCTAAAAAGTATGGTATTCTTCGATTATGGGTAAAAAAAATTGAAAAGTAGCAAGAAACCCAAACTGCATTTGTGTGGATGGGAGGGATGAGGCGACGGGAGATAGAGGATGGCCGATCCAGGAGCCTCCACAGAGGAGAGTTCCAGACTGAAGCTCCCCAGTGGCGCCTCCGGCACTCTTCCCTGCTGGAGGTGGACATATCTTGCTGGAAGGTCCGGAAGCCGGATACTGTACCGCCCGGGGATGGAGGTTTACAGAGCATCCTTTTCGCCTGCTATACGCGCCCGAGACACCTGCCGACCCGGGTCAACACTGAAAGAACCAAGCGAACGAAGGGTGAAGTGGGGTGAGGATGAGGTGGAATGGAGGAGCAGCCTTCCCAGCATTCGCTTAGCGACCCAGGGAAACCTCCGAAAAACCCATGGGCTAAGAAGTTTAGGCGCAGCAATGGATTCCTTTACCTCCTAAGGGAGGGCCATCCCTCTCGGAGAGAAATGAGAAAATGCTATACAAATTGATGGATCTGACGTTTGTTGAGATCTAGTGATGTTTAACATCAAAACAAGCTTTATTTTCTGTTATGAAACTAATGAGTGGAAAGGAAAGTTTTTTCTCTTCTCCTAGGTGAAAAGGCCTCTCAGTAATATTCTTGATCATTGCTGTTTGACGGCAAAAAAGAGGTAAAAGTGAAATTGATTTTTTTTTAAATTTATATGCTGCCTTTAACATCAAATGCCATATTGGCGGCTTTTAACCTCTTCGAACATATGCTCAAGAGCAACGGTGTTCACTCACTTAACGGTGGTTTTGATCTATGGGTTTCTATTACTTTGGATTAACTTATTACATTAAATCCACACACACACACACACACACACACACACACACACACACACACACACACACACACACACACACACACACACACTTCCACACTCTAGAGAAGATAGGGAATAATCCTAGTTGAAGAAACATTGCAGCCCGGAATCGAAC
Source organism: Tenodera sinensis (assembly GCA_030765045.1). Lineage (NCBI taxonomy): Eukaryota > Metazoa > Arthropoda > Insecta > Mantodea > Mantidae > Tenodera > Tenodera sinensis. The sequence continues at coordinate 88,577,157 of CM060968.1, read as the reverse complement.
TAGAGACCGCACGCACAGCAGGCAGGTGCTCTACCAATTGAGCTACGGGGCCAGCCAATGAAACTGAGTTTTATTTATGGACGTTCTTTAACTGTTCTGGCTCTCAGTGTCCCATTCTATATTAGACTTGAAACACTTGCGGTACTGTTACGTGCCGTAAATATACGACAGGAGCTACGGGCTTTACTTTCCTTCTGAAGGAAGCCATGCTAAGGACTGTTATGCCCAAGAAGGATGACTCGCCCTCCACCGGATTTGAAGCTGTGACTTTGGAAACCAGAGGCTAGAAAATTATCCCTCGACCACGAAGGGCCACGCAAAAAATGAATGCTTGAGTACACCGCGTAAACACATCAATAAAGCAGGAGACTATGAGAGGTACAAAATTTAATGGTGGGTGGCAGGAGGAGCTGGTCAACCAACATCCAATCAGAGGCTTGCCAGGCCTTACTAAGTTCTATAGTTAAATGCGCTGTGAAATCACTTTACAAAGTCGGTTATATAAACATGATTTGCGCCCAAAAAATTTGTTTGTACATCAGCAAAGAGAATAATAGTGGTCAGCTACCAGCCACCATTAAATTTTGTACCTGCCATAGGTTATGTCTCGACGGTAATCACTGCTGTTTGGATTGTGGCCGCCGTTGGGATATCTTCAGGAAATCAGAATAAGTCATTTGTGAACTTAGTGTATTTCTTAGCATTGTTCATCTGCATTACCGCATTACTTTTTCCATGATATGCTAATGTGTTCGTACACTGGCACTGAACAAAGATTCCGCTTCTTTCTTCAGTTCTCTGTTACTTCTAAATTAACGCCGTAAATGTTCTTTCATCTTCCTATTTCTGTTCATTATATGCACAATTTAGAATCATTTTCCGTCTCATATTGCATTTATGTTTTTATCTTCTACAATATAGACTTAAACATCTGCCTTTCTCCTGACACTTATGTTTCACCCATTCTTCTTTTATTTTGTCAATTTCACTTCTTAGTTCCCTTTTTAATCTCTTGTAGCTTCTTCTATTCGGTTTTATACGTACATTTTCCATTTCCTTCTTTCTTCCATATTCTCTAACATTTATCCTGTTTCAAGCTTTCTTAGTACTTTTGCTTTCCCTATATTCTACTGTTTCTGCTGCTGTTGTTCGCTTAGGGCTTTCAGTTAATTCTCTTTAATATTTTTGTTGTAGCCTTCTCTTAAAAATTTCTTTTACAGCATCGTTGTTCTTCATCTAATTCTTCCATTCCAAATATTTACCTTCCTTGTTGTTCATAGCATCTTCTTAAGAAAGTTTACTTCGTTGGTCAATTAGATATGGTGTACTAAATGCCAAGATTGGTAATATATTTCGAACTTACTAAATTAATGTTTTTCTAGATAATAGCATGTTATTGTACATATCTCCATGATTCTTCTCATGCTGTAGAAATGTCTTTTCTTCGAAAAATAATAACACGGTCATCTCCCTTCTCTCTAATACCTTTGCAGTTGTTATATAATGTTATTGTTCTCTGATTTATTTTCTTACAGAACGTAGTTATTGCTACATCTCTTGGACTCATTAGACATAAAGTATTCAATTCTCTTTGCACACATACCAACAGTGTTTGTATTTTTATAGAGCTAAATCCATGTGAAAGATTCATCCATTTTGTCGTCTCGGTGCTTGCAGTTCTCTTGGGCATTGTGATACGACTGTAGAGATGGATTAATTTCGTTTGCTGCTGAAATGCAGCGTATAATCATTGTTGAGCACTTCGAGTATTTTATGTGACAATATCAGATTACGCGCGTTGCGATTTGAGCCTTTACACAGGAAAGCATAGGAAGTATTCTTCAAATGTGTAAAAGAAGACTTTCGGTTCGAATCATATTAATACAGTGTGATATCTTTTGGCTTTAAACTCACGGCAGAAGCTTAACTATTTGTCTTTAACAGTGCACGCCACTCTGGCGGCAAGTTTATTTAGTAATACGAGGCCCTTGAGCCACGGAGTGGCCCCTGTAGGGGGCGTTCTGCGCGAACCGGTGGGCAGAGTTTCTAACTGGGGAAATGTAGGGACCCTGCCCTCTGCTGTGCCTGCTCTTCTGTGGTCTGGTCCCTCTCCGCCTCCTCTCGTCTCATCCCTCCTCCCGGGGCACCCCTTTGAGGCAGAGGCACAAAAGATCTCCAAAGTCCAAGTGCCGCAGTTCCCCTCCGCGTCTGTCCTTCTCCTTCTCTTCCTGTTTAGTAATTGGTGGATAACAGAAACAGCGAAGTGACGACATAAGCGTGTGCTAAGATACTAAAATGCAGATACTGCAAGAAGCCGGAAAGGGAGAAAAAACTTATGTATTGGAGGAATACTTCACCAGATAGTGTCTTTTATTCGTTTCCCATAAGGAAAACTGATACGGAAAGATCAAAGCCATGGATGCAAGCTACTTTAGCACCGTGTGCGTTTTTATAAAACTGAATATCCTCAGTTCAATCACTTTCCCATAGTTTACACGTACTTTTTAAGCCAACGCATATAACATGCGGAATGTCAACAACGTGCTAGACAGGCTATCAAAGTTTTCTCCTCTATCTCTAATTCATGTGCCTTGCTACTGTCGAAATGCGAGTACAAGCTTAGCTTTCTTGAAACACGCTCTTGTTTGCAAGTACTTACAGAAATTTCAAATGCCCTGTCATCATTATTGCACACGTCATTTTTGAAATATGACTATTCTCCCTCGCCTAGGTCCTTGTCAGATAATTTGCATCATCCTTCTAATAACATTGAATGATCTACCGATTCTATCAAATTTTTCATTTTTGCACTCATGCTCCACTTTTCTACTTTCAGCTTCTAACATTGGAAGTAAGCGGCACGGAATGTTAATTAAATCATCTAACTTTAAAGCAGAATATGATACATATATTTTTAAGTTTTCTCAGGAAACAGGTCTCAATTGTTTTGTTTAGAACATCTTTCACTTGCAGCTGTCTGGAGCTTGGTCTTACCGAGGCTTGTGGTTTATCTGTCTTGAAGTGTTTTTACATTGCTCATATGCTACAGAATCGCAGCTACAATTTTACAAGACAATGCAACTCCCACCGGATAAGAGCACACGATATATCAGTCAGCATCAATCTAACAAAATCATTTAGCATCTTCTAAAATTACAATAATCATTTAAAGGGAAAAAAACAATAGCTATACAGAGTAGTTACCCCAATATACACAGAGAAAATAAAAGAGCATACTTCAAGTGATAGTTGTAAGGGGTAGAGTAATATGGTTTACCGTATCACTTCTGCAGATATTAAACAAATACGTCCCTCATCAGTTCTAGTGTATGGTTTGCATGATCTTTTATGGAAAGATGTCTACTTATTGAAATATTACTTCCTTTCAAATGACTGCTCTTTATAGGAACAAAACCATAAGTCATTTCTACACCGCGCATGGTTCCGCCATCCAACCTTTAATTACAAACCAAGACACGGAGCGGCGCCACCAGTACGATTTGCCTATTCGTGCATAGTGTCTATAGGGTCACCGTACAACGGACTACTTCCAAGAGCATAAGTGTATGCCCATTAGGCGATAACCCTATTTTAGAAAATTCTTCCCGCAAACGCCAAAAGATATTTCTGTAGTTGAATCAGTGTTAAGTCCCAATCTATTTTGTAAGTGCCACAACTTTACGCTGTTCCCCAAAAGTTACTTTCTGAAAGTACTACATCATACCGTTTGGATAAGAACAATCTAGTGGTAGCTCCTAACAAACGTTTGGGTTTTTATCAGGTTAATGTGTAGGCGTAAATAGAATGAATAGCAATCGGTCGTTAATCGCACTATGAGTAATTTTATTTACACATACTTTCAAGCTGACATTATTTTAATTAGGGAAAGTTAACCAAGCGAGATGGCTTCGCGGTGACAGGTGAGGCTCGCTCTCCGGAGGTCCGGGTTCCATTTCCGTCAAACCGGTCATTGTGATCATGTTTTTCTTCACGGGCTTTTCCCATGTCGATAAGCGAATGCTAGGGCAGTTCTTCTATGATATTTTAATCAAAATCGTTACAGCCATATTTAAGAAAATTATAATTTTCAAAAAAGTACTATGTAAAGGGCAGTTTGCGATGGGATGATTTTCTTGCAGATCTTCGTGTCGCATCCTTGAAAGATGTTGAACTTCAATGCCAAGTTTGGTTTCTAACCGACTTTTCGTTTTTAACTTATGTTCTTGAGACAAACACAATCACACACACACACACACACACACACACACACACACACACACACACACACACACACACACACACAGACCTTTTCTTACTTTTGATTTATTGAGGGAGTCTCAAAGCATGTATTCCCGGATGAAATCTCTATCAAATTTTTCAGTGGTATGCAATAGTTCCTCTACTGATCTAGAGAAAGTAAAAATGATACGTAACAGCGGCCAATGTTCTCTTCGCTACATGCAGTTGATCGTTGAGTAGAAGACGAACCTAAGTCAGGCGTTCAAACTTAAAACTTTTAACTTTTTTCCTGGCCTAATATAAAGCCAATGGGGGAGAGAGCCGAGACAGGAGTGTTTTTGCTTTCGACGCATTCTTACTGTAAAAAGCGCAGCTCAATCTACGACATCAAGGGCTTCCCCGTGTGGCATGCGGGCACATCCGGTAACATTAGAGCAACTCCACCAGCAGCAAAAGCTGAGCTCCTATTCAATCCTACCAAGAGATGCTTGAATTTCACAAACTAAAACTCAATCCAATTATTTTGGTTACAGCAGCTGTGCACAAGGACCGTTGCACCCTGACCAGCAGCCGTTGAGCAGCAAATTTTGCTGCCCCCTCTCATTAAACCAACCTCAATTACACCCTCCATCCTCCAAACGCCACATCCCGTCATTTCAGTGGTTAAGCCCTGACAAGGGCAGGTACGAGATGACGCATCTCAGTCTGCCAACTTCTTGCTTGCGATATCAATGTAACAATGGCTCCTTGTTAGCCATAAACATCCATGTCTAGTGGAAGACTTGATCTACATGGATCTATTGTGGCTACCTAGCCCAGGAGTGAAGTGATGAAGTGAAGGCCTATGGGGCGACAGGCCACAGAGATATGCAGAAGTCTAATAGTCCCAGCTTCCAAGAACCGTCCTACTATAAGGCTGGATAGAGAGGGGGATGAACGATCCGTCGACCAAGCAGTCCTCTATTGTCCACGGGATCACTATGGGCGACATCCACCCGCACCGCCATATAGATGCACGCAAGCTGAGGAGACTGAATGAGAATGAAATAATAGAAAGGAAATAATGGTAAGTGAGATATCGCACCAGTATTCGCCTGCCAGCCAGAGTTACGAAAAACCAAGGTCAGAGTGAGCGGACGACTTCAATCGAGCCTGAGAACTCCCAAATGCGAGCGTCACACATTACAGTGGAGCTATCTCGCTCGGTATTAAAATGACTATACACTATGACCAGCTTTGGAGGGGAGACTTAGCATCTCAACCTATAAAAGATATGTTGTGTGTATGTCCCTGACGGGGCGTCTGCCGGGAAGGAGAGGTAGGCAAGAGGATACTAAGGGTGGCCGGACCTGAACAGAGACAACAGCAGAGGACAGGGGTCCCTAACAGCTACAGATTGAAACTACCCGGTGGCGGCTCGTACAGCTTGTTCTCCTCCCCCTCTGTTGGCTTACACATCACCGGGGAGGGGCGAGAGCCGCAGACCTCCCCTGATCCGAAGGAAGATAATTGACAAATTATTCAGAGTTGAATTGTAAGGGGAGGACATAGTAATAAAAAACAAAGTTTGCATTTCACCGAATTGTCTGAAATATTTTAATTCACAATTTCAACAGCTTCAGCAATTAACGCTCAGCTGGTAATTTTCCATCTCAGAGGTATAATTTTAGATTCTAGTTGGGACGACAAAATTCTGCTTCTGACTTTACCTTTAAAACAGTGCTGGCATCTATCTTAGTTTATGGATCTGACATCTGTTGCACGAATGAAGGAGACAATATTGCCTGTGTGATCGAGTGGGCACCGTTCTTCTCAATCCAAAGGTCATGTGGGCAGAACTTTTCTTTAATTAAAATCATTTCCCATTACCTCCAGAGATAGTTAATGTGAATGTTGCCGTGATGCGAGACTGTTTCGAAGGGTAAATGAATAATATTATCGTTAATAGAAACTCCCAAATCATTAGTTGTTTTAAAGTCAAAGTCCCCTAACTGAAGATAAAAGTTAAAATGAAAAAAGAGCTGATGTGTTACGTTCACATAGTAGTCTCTAGCCACTATGGTTTATTTTTCACAGCTTCTGTGAACTATTCCTAAAACTTATAGGTGTTACCGAGCGAGATGGCGCATATAGTAGATATTTCGAAGGTCCTGAGTTCGATTCCCGCCGCCGGTCTTCCTTATTCATGTTTTTTTTTTTTTTTTTTTTTTTTTTTTCGGGAAGTTTCCCGGGTCACTAAGCGACTATTTACTCCATATTAATTGACATAAGCTTATGGAGGAATTAGTTTCACTACACAGGTTGTAATGAAAAGCTAAAAGGGGGTTGTAGGTAAAAGGGGGAATATAGGGAACCGAATCGATGGTCTCATGTGGCAGTATGCTGGCCCTAAAAATCCATACTCTTTCTATGACATCGTAAAAAACACCTGAATATCGGTACCTCTTTAGAAAATTATAAAAGGATTGAAAAATTCTAAGCAATAATATTGGATATACTTGAAATGGCTCATGCCACAATAATAAATAAATTGTGTGTTATAAAGAGTCCAAAATGATTTTTATTTTTTGTGTAGCTCTTTTTGCCTCTCTTATGATTTAGCCGTTATACAAAATTCCTTCCGAACAAAGAGGACTTCACAGGTTGTTACCGAAAAATTCAATACAATGTCTGTTTTATTTGTCTGCAAGTATCTTAAAGCTATTTTAATTAAAACCGTTAGAGCCACTTTTACAAAAACCCAAAATATCAAAAATTATTTTCATGCAAAGGGTAGTTTGTGGTGTGGGGATTTTCTTGAAAATCATCGTCTTTGGAATATGCTTAGCTTAAATATCAAGTTGCTACTTCTCATTTTTTAGTTACACTGCTCACAGACGAAAATACAGCTTTTTTTCTAAAAATGTATTTTACCAGGGCCTCAAACATGTATTTCTGGTAAAATCTTGATATGGAAATTTGGATAGAACGCCATACTTTCTAAAGAAAATGACAAAAGAATAACAGAAACCGCTAAAACAAGATTCTTGAGATAAGTGGCTGAATATGTGCTGACAAACCACATTAGGAATAACATTCTAAGAGCAATATTTAATATTGTTTTATCAAACAAAAAAAACTGGATAGATTATATTTTCCGAATTCGAGAGGAAAAACTAATAAAATACGCTTTTAATATCAGTCGAAAACGAGTAGAGATAGAGAAAGATCTAGAAGCTGGTGAGAAGACTTCTGAGACGAAACAGGTAAATTTGGCCTATCTTGATTATTGATGACGAGGACGGGGAAATATTTAATTGGAATCATGTGTACACTTCGCAGAGTCTGCAATAATGAATATTAGAGCTAAAAGTTATATGTTAAAAGCTAAGAAGAAACATTCTTACCTCTAAACCCTTCACGAGTGAGTTAACATCCAGAGCTCGTTTCTTAAGTCAAAGCCACATAACAGCATAATAATTAAAAGGTGGATATATACTACGTGAAACAAAAGAAAACCATAATGCAAACGATACTTGACTGTAACTAATGAGTATCTTATTATCTAAGAATAGATATTGGTTAGGAAAATAATCTTGGACTTATTTAGTAAACGTGTACTTCCCATCTAGTTCAAAGTTGGAATGCTATTTTGTAATTCCATAGCCAGTCTTCCAAATATATGTACTTGTAATATTCTGATAACCGGTGATTTCAACTTACCCACGTGAATAGCACAAATCATAATTTATTGAATGGCGATCCTCGTGAAAGGGCACTAGCTAACTTTTATCTTTACTTAATATGCACTTAATAATGTTCAAAATTGTAATAGTAGAAATCTTTATTTAGTTTTAACAAACATATGTGAACATGTACGTAGAGAGTTGATATCTCTTGCACCAGAAGATAAACATCACTCATTTCTCAAGCTAGGTGCAACCTTGAAAATAAATCAAAATGTTTTTTATCGTACACCTTCATTAATTTATAATTTCAAGAAAGCTGAGTACAATGCTATGTACGCCAAATTAAAACTTGTTCACTGGGAAGTTCTTTTACATCTTGACGATGTTGATACTGCTCTAAATTATTTTTATAAAAATGTTAACTCAGTATTTCATGGCGCTGTACCACTTAAAATTTACAAAAACGAGTTATATCCTCACTGGTTCTCTCTATAGATATCATTACTAAGTTGAAACACAAAGTATATTTTCGTAAAAGAATTAAATATTCTTCTGTTAATAGACAAAGGTACATGGAACTGAGGAAAGTGATCAAAATTAGGAACAAATAAAAAGTATCGCAAATATTTTTGGAACTATATCAAAAGTAGAGACGCCAAAAATAATAACTTGAATACTATGACTATCGCTAATGTCTGTTTAGATAATGATGAAAAGGTTGCTGATGCTTTTGCTACTTATTTTAAATCTGTATATTCAGCCACAGCATCACCATACGAGCATCATGTATCTGAGTTTCTTTTGTTTCCTCTTAAAATTTTGTGCAATCTCATCTTTAAAAAAAACAATATTTTCCTTTACAATGGAAAATCACGAGCATAACGCCTATTTTTATAAATTGGTGATGCAACCAAAATAGAAAATTACTGACCAATAGTATTTCTTTCTGCTCCAGCGAAGGTTCTTGAACATATTTTGTACAGCAGCATAGTTTGGCATGCTAAATATTATATTTCAGAATGTCAGCATGGTTTCATTACCAAACGCTCTTCTATCACAAATCTCATTAATTTTGTACAGTATGTTTCTACAGGTTCAGAGCAAGCCTGCTAAATTGATGCCATATATACTGATTTCTCTAAAGCCTTTGATAAGGTAGATCATGACATTCTCCCATATAAGCTTTCCAATTTTGGGTTCTCGGTTCAAATGCTAAATTCAATTTCCTCCTATCTCTCTAACAGGAAAACAATATGTAAAATTTCATCAATCAAAATCTTATAGTTTTGCTGTTAATTCTGAAGTTACCCAGGGATCAAATTTAGGACCTTTACCTTTCATGCTCCTTATAAATGACCTACCAAATTGCATGAATAACTCCAAATGTTTATTGTATGCTGGCGATCTAAAATTATACAGCACAATTAGTAACGCTGGCGATATAATGAAATTACAATCAGGTTGTATTTATAAATGGAGCTTGAAAAACAAACTTCACTTCAATATTAAGAAAGGCTCCTTTATACTTTATGCCAGAGGCAATCAACACTTAAAATCTAAATATTATTTAAATAATTATCCACCTGTAAGAATATATTCTGTCACAGACTTGTTGTTACCATGACCCAGCGTTTCTCTTTTAATCAACACATTAGAAATATAACCAATGATTACCTTAAGAAACTGGGTTTTGTATTCAGGATCTCAGGTTATCCTAATTCTATACAAAAGTCTTGTTCATAGTAATTTGGAATATGCCTCAATTGTATAGTCACCAACGTATAAATGTCACAACAATCAAATACAGAAGATCCAAAAAAGATCCTCAGATACTTATATTACAAAACTCACGGTGTTTTATTTATAATCAGAACTTACCATATAGTCCATTGCTTAACGAATTCAAAGTAGTCTTACTTTCTGATCGTAAAGCAGTAGCTGAGCAATTATTTTTATATAAACTCATAAATAGCCTGGTATCTACCAAAAGACGGCTTGAAAGAATATTTTTTAACGTTAGTACTGCTAATTTCAGAAACCGTCAGCTGCTGTTTCAATTTAGGATTCCGAAAACGTTATGCCATAAAAATCTTTCCGTTCTCAGTTACGTGCCAAATTCAATAAACTTTCAACAAATAGGGCTGGATTTTAACTTCCCTTACAAGCAGTTTAAGTAACAATTAAATATAGGAATTATTTGCATGTGATTTTTAGTTGTATCGCTTATTGTTATCTGCTGAATCAGTATAACATTTGCAATTCTAGTTTTAAATAGTACTTTAATAGATGTTTCATTTTTACTTTCTTTACTTCGTATAGTAGAGAAAGTATTGTATTCCACCCAAAAATTCGATGTCGAGATTTCACCGGAAATATGTTTTGAGATCCCTGAATCCAAAACAAGCATTTTTTAAAACAAAGGTCCGTGTGTGTGTGTGTGTGTGTGTGTGTGTGTGTGTGTGTGTGTGTGTGTGTGTGTGTGTGTGTGTGTGTGTGTGTGTGTCTGTCTGTCTGTCTGTCTGTCTGTCTGTCTGTCTGTCTGTCTGTCTGTCTGTCTGTCTGTCTGTCTCTAAGTCTGTGGACAGCATAACTCAAAACGAAAGCCAGTAAGAAAGGGAAGTTGGTATTTAAGTTTAATGTATTTCAAATACGCGACACGCAGACTTTAAAGAAAATGTCTCCATCCCAAACTATCCTTTACATGGAAAATTGTTTCCAAATTTTGATTTTCTTGAAAATGACTAACGATTTTTATTAAAATGTCATATGCTTGAGATATTTTTATGACAAATGAAATGTATCGAATTTTTTGGCTATAGCTCCTGTAGTCGTATTTCCTCTGGATGACTTGCATAACTGGTAAACCGTAAGAGATAGGCCAAATCTTATCATAGAAAAAATGTAGATCTTGCTAAAATACACAGTTTGTGTCTAAATAAATTTGTGTAGTGAGAGCCATTTCGGAGATATACCTTCTTATTAGTGTGAGTTTAGTAGAACTTATACTTATGTTAAATATAACATGGTTATTCATTTTTTATATGTTAACCGTGCAAAGAGAACGGAATCTCAAAGCTCTAAAAGATTTGACTATCGCTCAAAACCTACTGTATTCTTATTTTCTCCTTGTACCTACAAGAAGATAATTTCTGCAAATGTTTATTTCAACTAACACGAAGAAGATATAGAAATAGTACAAGAGTAAAGAATGTCATGTGAGTGCAACACATCAGATTTTTAGTCTTAGTTTCTTAATACTTAGTTGTATTCTTTTTCTATTATATTCAATTTTGTTTAATTATTGTTTATTCAGTTGTATCACTTATTCGCTTAATTAGTATACAGTTTGCCATGTCTTGTTTTCAATAAAAGCTTCATAGTTTATTTTTAATTTCTTTGTATTTCTTCTTGTATTTAGTCAAGCTTGTATAAATAAATTAAATGTAGCTATTGTAATTGGAGCTGTGCTCTGCTGTAGCACACATGAATAAATACATGTAAATAAAGATTCTTCGCATTGGTAAAAACACACCCTAGAGATCTCTCCAAGTTTAGAGATGAAAGGAAATGTTCATCCAGAGTCATGTTTAATTCCGTGGTCCTCGAACGGGACAAGTTGGTGTGATAACCGTTGTGATAGTGCAGTGTATCAACAAAAGATATAATTCTAGCCTTATCGAGTGGACTGCTGAGTGCGAGACATTACTCAAGAATAGTTCACATTACTTGTAAAATTTAGATTTACCTAATTACCAATTCACAATACGAGAAGATTCACCCTGTATATGGCTGATTATACACATATTCTTAAACTTAACCTTGCCATATTTCAAAATTAAATTCTGTAGCGCATTTAATTAAACTTGAAACAGCAAATGGAACCATTTAATTTGAGTAGCCTGTAATAGAATAACATTTATGTAGTAAACACAATCAAAATGCATTCGTAGAGTATTCCCAGCAATTATTTAACGGACAATTATTTACGTGGGAGTTTCGGTGTTTATGGCAGGTGCTTGCTTTCTGTAAATCCTCGTTCTCCGGATCGGGAAGGTCTCTGAGTCCCGGGCTTCTAGGGAACCTAGAGCCCACAGGGGGGGGGGGGGGTAGAGTTGAAGTACGAGCCGTCACCGGGAAGCTCAAATCGTAGTTGTTAGGAACCCCGCCCTCTGCTGTCGTATCTCCTCAGGTCCGACCACCCTTCGTATCCTCTCACCTCGCCTCTCCCTCCCGGGGGGAGAACCGTTAGGGGCATAGGCACAGTGGATCTACACTTCGAGGTGCTAAGTCCCCCAAGAGGTAGAGTTGCTGCGGTTAAGTGAAATGCCACTATTGCGCTATACTAAAATAGTTTTTATAGAAAGTCTTAAGGGTGAGGAGACAAATAAATACGACAAAAATATGTATCTCTACGCTTTACAATGCACGAAGTAAAAATGTTCCGCACTTTCTACAATGGATCCAGATATCTCGATGGGTCCGTTGACTTTATGAAGGTAAAGACTGCTATAGTGTAGTGGACTTCTTGAACTTAGCTCGTTGCATTCATGTAGCGCTGGCTCAAAATTAAAGCAGTGATCCAATGCTCGCTGACGATGTTTTACGAGGGACACGAAAGTTGTTGTTGTAGTGTTTAACGCCCGCTTTTACTACTACGGCACCGCAGGCGGTGACACTGATGATACATGAAGATGGAGCACCGGTGGAATGAGATGGCGGGGGAAACCGGAGTACCCGGAGAAAACCCGCCCTGACGCCGCTTCGTCCACCACGAATACCACATGCGGGTTCCTGGGATCGAACCCGGGCCGCCTTGGACACGAAAGTAGTAATGTATCAAGTGTGTAACGAAACCACAGGATGCTCCATAAAATCACAGCTTGACTAACATTTTTGCACTGCACACAAATATTGTGTGTCTTCTCAGCAACTACTACTAATTCAAATGGGGCAGTCAGGTTCAAAAAGTGAGCTTTTTAAGGATGTGTGTCAGGGAATGATAGCTCCAAACATACAGATTATTTCTTCAGGGTATTTTGGTAGGTGAATTCCGGATGAGACTACACTTCGAAATAATTACCTTGACAAGCGTTACCAGGATGCACTGGCATCTATTTGAAATATTGCAGATAAGACTACAGACACTCTGAATAGCCAAACTTTTTGTTGGAGAACAGGCTGTACAAACTCCATCTAATACTCACTTGTCTGTTCGAGAAGTCTAACTTGAGGAAACAAATTATGCAACGTTACATAATTTGTTAACGGCGCGACGGGTTGTCAATGTTGTGGTGATACAAGCGGATGAAGTCCTTATTTTGTATTCAGATTTTGAAAGCCACCTTTATTTTGAAAGTTATTTGCCTCAGCACTATTCGTTTTATATATTACTTATGTAGCGTATGAAATACAACGTGTAGCTGAAGAACTGACAAATAATTTTAGAGACAAAATAATCTAATAGCATCAACAAAACAGCATATGTGAAAGTCCCAATAGAGTTCAACATTATGAAGAGTAACCCACCACCAGAGCCCATCTTAACACGATTTAACTCTCACTGTGCAATGAAGATTATGAAGCTGTTAATCATGTGCAGAAGTCATCAGCATCAGTGCGCGATTCTCAGAATGCATTCAGTGAACTAGATATACGTTTCGATATTGTATACCTTCAGAGCAGTTTTGTTTGGATTATAGAGATCATTGGACTTCACTTCAATAACCAATGAATATTGTGAAGACTGTTTGAGTGAAATTAACACGAGGTGTGTCCGGAAAGTAAATACCATTCCGTTCTACCAACACCGCAACGCTAAGGTTCATGTTAAACCTCCTGCATATGACCTTCAAAGACTCCATGACTGTAGCGAATCACAGGCCTGCAGCGCTGCCTAGACAGAGCTAGCTTTGTCTTGCTTAGTAGCTACTAGATTAACGCTCGGGCAATAGTTCATTACAAGCTTAAAATTTGTGTAAGGTATAAACAGAATGGTCGTGCAAACATGTACGGAGAAAGAGCGTACTTTTAGCTCCAGCCGTTCGGCATTTATACGTAATTATATTTACGTGTATTATGTCACATCTGAAGCAGACCTTGAGCTGTTATCAGAGGTGTGAATAACCTTTGTGAATAAGTGTACAGTTATGCTTTCCCCTTTCTCCTAATTATTCTGACGAGGGGATAGAACAGGAAGATAATGTGCTGCATTTGAATAAGTTTGTAACATGTCGCTAAGTAAAGTGTCAGTGACAGAAGAGCAAAGAAATACAGTGTTTTGCGTCGCTAAGCAGGACAAGTAGTTTATACGGTGTATAACTTTCTTAAAAGGAACTCAAGTGGCGAAGGAAGGTGGAAACTTGACTTTAAAAAGTGCCAAGAGTTAACTGCAGCAGCATTTGAAATAAATATATCCATTTCCATTGCCCATTTAGTTAGTTTGACTAATTAACCAAATATAATTTAAGTTTTGAGTCAAGGGCAGGAGTAATCTACTTACGTTTTGATGCAAGCTCCGCTTAATATCTCTCTGTAAGACACAGTGAAACACTACTCTTACGCTGCTCGCCTGTTACTATGTCTTTTTCTTTCACGCTCAAGCACACGATATGGCTACATTGAAGCACGTTCCTATTGGCTACTGCCACATGCAGGAGATTTGAGGCGGATAATGGTGTCGCAGTTACACGCATGGGCAGTCGCCTCTCAGCTTCATTGTCTGTCCACTGACGCCATTACATCTAGATCGTGTTGTGTTTACAGTTGTTAGTGGCTGTTCAAAGGTTTAAGACAATTTCTGATCCCGCCGGCTATGAAGTTAACGCAGGGAATATAAACCCTGCTGAAATTCATCGTCAACTTGTAAAGATTTACGGTGAAAATGTAATGACCTAATGACAGATGGAATGTTGAGACAGTTCAGTGATAGACGATCAAATGTTCATGAAGGAGCACGGAATGGGCGGCCTTCGGTTTTCACTAATGGTTTCGTTGAACAAGTGAATGAGGCAATTGGTGGAAACAACTGGTTCACAATAAAGAATGCTTTGTGATGTATTTCCACAAATTTCAAAAACTGTTTTGCATTAAATTGTCCCTGGTAGCATCTTTCTCTGAAGGCATACAAAAGTAGATTCGCTGCTATGACAAATGCCTGAGCAATTATGGCAACTATGTCGAAAAATAGGTTAAGGGATGCTCTTTCATGTACAAATAAATGTTCTGAAAACTATGTTATGCTTTTTTTCCCCAAGCCGGTGCTTTCTTTCCGGACGTGCCTTGTTGTACCATTACAAGAGAGATTGACCTTGACACGAATTCCAGGTTATTCAAGTTTTCTGTTTGCAAGGTTATTGTTGGCGAAAACGAGACTTTCCAGAACAACTGCGCCCAACGACTTTCATCTTTTAAAATATTCAACGGCGACTTCCTTCAACTCAAGCGGTCCTTATCAGTCTAAAGAGAATGTACCTAATCAGATCAGTTCCAAGCCACCACAGACCATGGAGAAGCACTTAGTGACAAACTGAGCATTTATATGCATTACTTAATACAGGTTTAAAGACCGATCCTATTTAACCTTTATTTAGTAATCCTTAGCTTCGTTTTCCAGACATGAGAACAAAAAGACATCCTGCAAGGAACTCTATGAATTGAAATGCAATATTTTTTTAAAAATAGTTGAAACATTTGAATTGTGTGTTTAGCTTGATAAATGTAACTTACCTACAGCTACTCTCAAAACTACCTCAGGCTTTGTAAAATATATAAAGCAACAATAACCTGATGTTAAAATATGGATGTTGGAACTTGGGAGAGGCCTCCAGTAACTGAAGCACACCAGAGCAAGTAGGTCAAAGTGGACCATTTGTGCTTCCAACGAGATGCTTGAAGGGGACACCAAAAAAGTGGCCAGTTTTGGAAGATGATGTGCACTGACAAGAACGGGGCCCCTAACTATTCCAACGTGATACCAATCCTGACGTCATTGATTGATCTAATACCAGTTACCTTTAAAGGGATGCAACGTCGCAGTCTAGTAACAGAAAACTATTGTTATTTCTGCTAATATGCTTCAATTTAGGCATAGCGTAATTTCAACGATGCAATTAGTTGCATTTCTGACACGCTCTATTTGCCTATTAGATTACTTAATTAAGTATATATACCAAAAAGTATAGATGGTTTGCACGTTTTGACATTAGTTACTTTTTCTACAGTACAATGTTATTAAACACGAAAAACATAGCACTGAATAACAGCCAGATTTCAAAGCTAAAAGTGAAATTTGACTAGAATTAGAATAAAAAGCACTTCTCTGTAAACATTTCATGCTTAATTCTGTAAAATATTTATGAAATAGAGAAAGACACGGTTGCTAGTCAAATATAATAATTTCTGTCTTTCAATGCAACATAGATTGACATTATTTTCTCTAACTCTTACTTACAAATTTTGTGGTAGGTAGAGGAAGTATTATATTCCATCCAGAAAGTTCGATATCGAGATTTTACCGAAAATACTCATGTTGAGGTTCTCTGAACAAAGACAGTCATTTTAAGAAAATGTTTCTTTATGCAGGTGTTTCTAAGTAGGTGTGTGCGCGCGCTTTTATATAAACAAATGTCAACTTAATACCGAACTTAGTATTTAAGAAAAATATTCGTGATTTGTTATTTTCTCAAAAAATGCTCAAATTATTTTAGTTTAAGTGTAAAATGCTTCAGATACTGAAATGTATTTCTTGAATTTTCTGTAAACAGCATGTGAAGACTTCTTTATTCTGATTTGTATAATTTCACAGAACTGCGAAATCAAAAGTAATACAAAAGAACTTACTGCTAGAAATATATAGAACTTATTAAAATATAAATTTGTTTAAACATATTTTAGTATATTTAACTTTTGCCTTTTTCGAAATACTGCTTGCTGTACATTAAGGACTACAAAACCTGAGTTCTGTCTTGGCATTAATGTAATATGAATATGGACGATGATAATTTGTGTGCCCCACAGTCCTTTCTTCTTTTGCCCTTGAGGACCATTTAGTCATCCGGATAATGTATTTTCAGAGTCACACGCACATGCATGCATACACGCGCGCGCGCACACACACACACACACACACACACGCACACACACACACACACACACACACAAACAACCATGCCCGAGGTGGACCTCGAACCCGCAACCTCTGTGGGGCGGAGCGCCAAAGACCACGGCTACGAGGGCCGGCCACAATCTAATTCAGTAGTGCTAATGGGAGGGACAAGGGGTTTAACTCTGTCCCCTATTTTGTTCTTCGGTTTGCCTAACCTACAAGGGGCTCCTATTCTCTTAATACCCTGTCGCCGTAAAGTTCGGCCACCCGCAGCACAGGGGATGCTAGGGGAAAGAAAGAGAATGACAGCGTGGCCAAAAGTTACATCCCTGGTGTAATGTACATATACTATTGGGAATCCTTCTTATTAACAAAACGTCATCCTTGTGACAGTTGATGCGATGTTATTTGCAGCCGACTGTTATCTGTTTATTGTGCGGAGGAATAAAATATTTAAGTTCATATCACTATTTTCTATGTAAACACTTTACATACAGAACAATCTCTTTTTACCCGAAAAGTGCATATAATATATACCTAATAGATGTCTGTATTATAGTAAAGAAAATGGTTAACATTTGTTGCAAAAAAATAAGACGAACAATGTGTTTGTGCGAGTGGCATTCCCTTTACGAAGTTGTCGCCGACCTTATGGAAAGTGTTAGTTACATACTCACCTCCGTATAGGCCATCGCCAGTAAACACAGCAGCGCTATACAGCATAACAAGCGCGTGTTCATTGCAAACGTCACGTATCACTTAGCTCAACAAAATGGTGGCTTCATCTTCACGAAACTTCCATTTATACTGTTTGTCTGCAACCTTCACAGAATGTGCTCTGTTGTTCTTCCTGTGTACGTGAAAATATCCTCTTCCATAAGATGTGGGTATCATTTTCTCTACATTCCATGATGCAACGATAAACGTGCCCTTGTGAGTTGAATGAACACGAATGTCCTGTTGGAGGTTATTAAAGCGAGGCCAAACACATCCATAATAGCTTCTTCTTCCTGTTACCGCCCAGCATTCCTCAACAATTTAAAAAGTAGCCCCCAAAACTTTAAAGTTTGGCGTAACATGTGAGGCAGAGAAACCTTTTTGTTATGTGTGCAAACTGCCAGGAATAGGAAATTGCATAAGTTGTCTAAGAAACGTCTTCAGTGTTTTCAAATTGTTATGCAATGTTAGTTACCTGTCACAAGCATTACATGGTTTATGTAATAAGTAGCGTATACATGCTACCGGCAAGTTCTGAAAGTCATTTATCCCACAAGTTGATTAATCTCCCACAGCACAAAGTTCCTATGCACTAGTCCAAAAACTTCCCGACCCAAGTTGCGGTTCCAATTGCGGTCCAGGACTGGAATTTGCTTAAAGGGACAAGGTTGTCTGAACAGACAGAAATTACAGCTTATTGAGTTAAGTTAAATTATCACTGCTATTAAAGTTCTCAATGGTTCTCCCTGAAACTTTTAAGAATTATTCTATAAATCATAACAATTATTTCAAGTGTCTATTTGCAGTGTTAGCTTATGTGGTCGAATCTATAAAATTATTTCATCCACCAGAAAAATAAAAAAGAAAGATTGCTTTTCCTCTGAACGTATAAGAGGTACAGAGGTGAAATTTTCAGCACCTGTATACAACACATACTTATACTTTCTGGACCACTATAATAATTGTATAATATATATTATTGATATTAAGAAAGCAAGAACATTGCAAAATGTTTCACATCTTTACTTTGCAAATATTTTTTTAAATTTCTAGTAAACTGATATACATAACTAAATAATTGAGGTTCAGAAGATAGCTGTGTATATTAAGAAGAAGCATGCAGAAGTGTGATTCATTATTGTAAGTAGTTTAGAGAAAAAAAGTACATGAATTCACATGATTTAAGAGCAAACCTTTTTTTTTTTTTTATTTTTCTGCTGGATGAAATAATTGTTATAGGCTTAACTACATAAGCTATCAATGCATATAACCACTTGAAATAATTGCCATGGTTTACAGAATAATTAACAAAAATGTCCGGAAAAGCCGTTGAGAACCTTAACAGCAGTGGTAATTTAACTCACTGAAGTGCATTTTGTGTATGTTTGTCCTATAAAAAGAGAAAATAACATTTACGGCATGTTGCAGTATACGAACGATGCTAATATGTCTAAAAGTGGCCAGTGCTATAAAATAACCTTAGCAATGATTGTCAGTGTGTTAGGAAATGTGTGTGTCTTACGTAATTATGTGTATACAGGTAAGTTTTCCAAAGAACTTCTATTTTCAGGTGTCCGTTGCGGGGAACACTATGCAAATGTAATGATTAAATTCATACAAGTCATCGAAGAACTTTAGCTTTCCATTTAAAGAATGGTTCTCGTGGTTGTGTGTATTGGAATGTTCAAGTATTAAATAAATGTAACGATAGTTCAAAACCGAATGAACATCTGAGTCTTTGCTCTTCATGTTTACTGTCTTTCCAAACCACAAAAGTGTTTACGAGGTGCCATGGTGCTATCGTAAGTCACATTTCCGCCAGTGCCACTAGGGTGATGATTTTGGCTACCGTTTATGGTGTTTAAAGCCATATAATGAGCACTACTAATTGCTTCGAAACAATTCTATCCTCTCAGCAAACAAAACACTGTAAGGCTGAGACAATTCTCAGCCTTCTAAATTCTCAAATCTCGTGTGCCCAGGCGATCTACCTAAATTGTACTTGTAATATCCCTCAGTCATCTTATGGTATACATGATCCAATTGCATAAACACAAATAGTGCACATAATTAGTGCACATAATGGCTTATACTGATTAACTTATGTCAACTTCCATAAAAATCGTGGCGATTTCATTCTGCTGTTAAAGTGGCATAAACAGTGAAACAAGAGCTTGGAAAATTCCTAACAGAAAAAACTATACATATTACCATGGAGGGATGACATCAATAAGAACTGCAACTGTTTCGTTAGCAATATTTGCTTTAAAAAGCAAGAAAAAATGAAAAGACAAAATAAAAAACACACATTACATCCACATTTCTTTCTGTACTCACTGTTCTACAACCTATTCTTACATAACCTTATTATTTTATCTACTTAATCGAGAGAAACGTTTGCAGAACGTTTGCTTTTATTTCGTTGTAGGTACAAGGGAACGCAGGAGCTTGAAGCGATACTCAAATGTTTATGCAATGACTTTGAAGTCTCACTCTTCGCATAACCACAATAACAAACAAGAATAGACTTAGCACTTAAAACATGTAATGTGCATTATTCAAAAATTCACATTAGTAACAAGGAATAGGTATCTTGAAAAGGCAAAGGCTAGTTTGCGATGGGACGTTTTCTTCAAAATCTTAGCCTCGCAACTTCAAAGTACATATTAAGTTACCTGCTTTAAGAATTTTAATTTCATGCCTTAATCTCAGAATTCTTAATACACCTTTATGAAATCAAGTTTTGTATGTAAAATGAGAAATATTAAATAATTAAATGTAAAATAAGTAAATAGTAAATGTTATCCAGGATATTCAAATGGTAAACATCAAATGGTGTTTTATTGCCACGATTCACACCAGGTTTGCCCTTTTATGTCACTCAAAATCATTCTACTATTTTCTCCTTCCAATTCCTGCTTTGCAATAAGCGTAAATTTGCATAAATACAATATAAAATTTTCAGCGGTATTGCATAGTACTAAGCAATAATTACAGACACAGTGAATGATAATACTGGAATAGATAGTTCATTTTTATAATAGACTAACTTGTAACTATGGTGTTCACAACAATAAAGCGGAACCAGCTCCTATCACGTGATTTACTCCATGTGGGGAAGATATTGTTATGTCTCTAGTTTAAGTTAAATATGAATCAATTACTACTGGATGGAAGCGGTCGCATCCTTCATCGGCTGGAGTAGAGTTCTTTACTCCCTCGCTTTCATCCAGTAGTAATCGATTCATATCTAACACAACACAATAGAAGTGTCGCTACAAAAACTGTAGGACAAACAGATTTAAATGATGTCTGACAAACACTAACGAATCGAGAAAACATTCGAGATCCATGTATTTCAAATATTCTAGAATTAACGTGAAAAGAACTGTCAGATGGTATAACTGATCTGGACACTGGGTGTTACAGAAGTGCAGCCACATTTGTACTCGTGATATAACACTATACCCTACTGAATAAGCGTTTTCTGCTTTGTTTGTTTATTGCTTGGTTGCCCAAAGAGCAAATAGATGCAGCAGAATCTTCTTAAAGAATCATAATAAGGTCAGTGTGCCAAGTGTGCTAATAATGTCAAGGTTATGTTATATCCCACTCGTGATGAAACGAACTCTTATGCCTTACCAAACAGAAACAATTAGAACCATAATATTTAAAGAAGAATATGTTATTTGAGCTAAAGGTTACTGCAACAGATTACCAGCTACTCTAACGTTGCGTGTCAAAATGTGTCTTTAAAATGAATAAGGCGTTTATAATAATTAAAAGGACATTATGCAAAGCAAAGCGGTAAGAGCACATAAGAGCACAAAAAGAGCTCGTTTCCAAAATTAATACTTAAGTTGCAGTAATTCGAATTTCCCAACGCAGTTCTCTCAAAGGTTTGGGACCCATTTTCTATGCTGCCAAGAAAAGGATTAAAGTTATTATATAATTCTTAAAAGACGTCAATTTTTCAGACATGTTATGTTTTATTTTGAAATTTTAATTGTGAGGTATATTATGCAATCATGGCATTAAAATGGCTTATTATGGCAGCATAAATCCTGCAAAATTACCATATTTCTGGCAAGAGTGTCAGATAACGAATGGCAATAACACAGCAATGACGTCACCACCACAGCACCAAACTTTTCTCCAATGTGCCTGTAAGAAAACCTGAAATCGTCACTCTCACCGGTGCAGCAATATTCAAACACCAGAATCATCTCATTAAATTTATTTTTATTGTATTTTTCTTTTCTCCGTCCACAAAACTTTTCATATTCTTTTGTATAAACATCTTTTGATTTTCTGGAATTAATAAACCCTCAGCACTTTACCCGATTGGATGAAGACAGTCCTTTAATGAAGGTTTGACCTCAAGGAGGACTGAATGTAGTAATGATACGTCTGGTCCATTAAAGTGTAAGTTTCCACCTAATTAGAAGAAAGAGCAACTATCATTCACTTACGTTCAATCGAAGAACAAGTGCCGCGGCGAGTTTAGAAAAAGTAAAACTGTCGGACACGAGCGGCAGTGAGATAGAACTTTCACCGTCAAACATTTCTGCAAATGTACACCATTGACCAATAACTTATTGACACAAAAAGCAAGCAACATGTACGAAAGTTCTATGCACAATTCACGGATTGAGAAAACCAAAATGCATAACTTCATTTTCACAAAAAGTATTGCTGGTCAAAGAATTGCCGCAAAGTGTGAAACTTTCAACCTTGTGGGCTCACTGTTCTATATTTAATTCAAATATTCAAGGTCGAGATCAGAATAAAATCAATACGCTTGCGTCTGCGCACATGACACTGCGCTGTCAGCTCTTTCCCTTCTAAGATAAGGTCAATGCCAGGATCTTCGCAAGATTGACCAGCAATTGCAGAGAATCCCTAAGGTGTGCAGGGAAACACTATTTAGCAACACATGACGGACCAAAACAAGTTTGCTACACGCAGAAAAAACAGGAGCAGGGTGTCCTTTTAAAAAGTAACCGTGCTAAAATTGCAATAGCCAATAGGCTGCGTGCCAAGACCATCTCCTCGCGACAAGATACTCGAGAGGAGCTTAGCCAGTTAATCGGAATTTCCTTCACTGCTCTAAACTCATTTCCGCGGAGAGCTGACTATTGTTCAGCATCGCTCTTTGCATGTTAAGCAGAATGTCTTCCAAAGTAACATGGAATATTGTAACATTGGGTTCTGTTATTGGCAGAGCAGGGGCAGAACGGTCTGTTGTCATTACAACCAGGATTAATCTTGAAGAAGTCAATAGACTTTGTGGCGGGATTGCGTGGCCACAAAATCTATTGGCTACTTCAAGGTCAAGCCCAGTTGTCATGACAACAGACCGTTCTGCCCCTCTTCTACCACGTGCGAAACGCATGCCGACCGAAAAAGTTACCTTAATTCAAGCATAATGTTCAGGTCCAAAGAGTGTACGGTGACCAATAGGAAGAGTTAATGAATTTACATTAGAGTCATACATCGGTGTACTATTGCTAGTTGGTTTCTATAAATCATATGGTAAATCAACAAGAAGCTTGTGGATCCAAAATCAGGTAGATCCATTTTTCCTGCTACAATGTCACTAAAATTGTTATTTCGCATATTTCAAGCGTTACATTTCGGTGACATGTGTGATCGACGGGCATGAAGAACAAATGACAAACTAGCACCTATAAGGGACTTGTGGGGACAGTGGGTGGAAGTACTTGCAAAATTATAGCACAATCCTGGATGAAACGTAACTATTGATGAGCAACTGGTGGGCTTCTGAGATCGCGATCCCTTGAGACAGTATGTTCCAAGTAAACCTGCAAAATATGGAATAAAGCTATGGACACTGTGCAACAGTGCTCCTTCATGTGTTCTGAAAGCACAAATTTATACAAGGAAACCACCAGGCATAGCATGTAAGAAAACCCAAGGTATGCATGTTGATCTGACTTGTGAGCTAAGAGGACAGAATGTGACAAATTGTTTTACATCCTACATTTTCGGTGAAGCACTTCTCAAAAGGAAAATTGAGCTTTTAGGGAAAGTGAGAAAAAAACAAGACATAGCCTCCTAATTTATGAAACGCAAAAGAAGTCTACAGTTCAAAATCCCCATTAAAGCTTCTTGTTTGATACGTCAGCAGAAGGAAGCCCACTTGAGATTTGTATAGAATCATGTCAACTGACAGCTGCTCCAGTGGAAGACTGTTCTATTCACAGGCGAGTCAAGGTTTAAATTGTGATAGTCGTATGGACACATCGTGGCAAACGTCTAGTCCAAGCCACTATTGTTGAACATCACAGATTTGGAGGAAGTTCGGTAATGATTTGGGCTGGCACTATTATTGAGCTTGTTGTTCCACAGCGCATGAATGCAAATGCTTACATGAATAACAGTATCTTTCAACATATCGTACCTTTTGCTTATGGAATGGATCCTGCAGCACGATAACGCTAAACCGCACACAGCACGGAGGTCTTACAACAATACCAAATCCAGGTAATGAACTGCCCTCCATACAGTCCCGACATCAATCCGATTGTATATTTTTAGGATAAGTTGGAAACATCTATTCGCAAGCGACGTGCTGTGCCACAGGACAGGGAGAACTTGTAAACGCACTCACTGAAGAATGGGAGAAAATACCACAAATTGCTGGTGCAAAGCATACCACGCAGGTATTATTGCAGCTCATGGAGGACAACTAGGTACTGAGTGTTGAAATAGCTATGGAAACTTTCATTAACAAAACTAACTTTCACTTTGTTTTGTGCATCAACAATAATTTGATCGTATTTCCAATCCTGTGAAATAAAAGTTTGTTAGAATGCCTATTATAATTTTACACAGTTCTTCAAAGTATATTACAAACTGCCAAAAAATTAATTATAGCAATATTTGTTTTGTGATATTGGTTTAAACACGTGTTCCTCTATTTTTGAGCAGTATATTAAGTAAGATTTGTCGATTACGGTAAACCGTCAACCCCACCTTGTCCATTATAACGGATAATTGGGGTTCCACTCTAGTTATGTGAGCATGTTCGTGGAAATACTTGATGGGAATGGATATTTGGATTTTTGTGTTTTCCGGAGCTGTTTCTTTAAAATAATCATGTTTTTCGTCTCTAAAATATACTATCAGTACTGGTTATCGCTGCTGCGGGTGGTCGTAGTGGTGAGTAGAGTGATTAGTAACAGTAATAACAGCAGCAAAAACAGCAGTACTAGTAACAACACTATGATGATCATCAGAACTCCTGTTTATATGATGCTTTTCGTAACTCCTTTATGGACAACTTCATCATCGGTAAACGCAAGGCATTATATTGCGAAAGCTAATGAAGAAGCCATAGACAGAAATTTACTCCGTGAAATTGAAAGTAGGTATCTGCGTAGCTATTATCAGGCGGAAATGGTGCGGAAGACGCTTGAAGACATCGTGATTCTTATCCGTAAGACATTCTTCCTGTTTGCAAGAGCCGAACGTGCCCATAGTCAGCTGCAGCTCAAGGTTAGTGTTATAGACGTAATGCAGACTCATTACATGTTACAGTATCTTCATAGCCATGATGCAAAGAAGGTATACTTACCTTCTATGTGCATCTCTTCTCATTGTTGCAGTCGCAGTAAGTACTTTATTTTCACAACTTTTATACTTGTTTTTAAATTCAACGAAGTGCTTCAATAAAACATTTGCCTGCGCAAGCGGATGAAAGGCGAAATAATTTAGCAACTCTAAATCAAATAGCATTGGCAATTGCACTTCTCTATGAGCTCCTTAAAGCACATCTGTTGCGTAATTTTAATATTCTCTGATGTGTTTATTTGTATTACTTTTTCCCTTCCTCCTCTTATCTTTTCTATTTTTTAAATTCAAGATTATGTGTGAAAAATCACAATAAAACTTCATCTGGAGTGGCGTTAAAGCGCTCACTAAACTTAAAATGCACTAAAACACGGAATATTTTGAAAAATAAGAAATGCTCTTAACATTTAGTGTGAATCAAATAAGTTATCTTTGTTTGGCTCGTGCCTATAGTATCGTAACGTTCAGTCCTCCATTTTCTTGACTGTGACGAAGGGCATTCGTGCGATTCGAAACATTACAAATATGCAGCCTATATTTCATTTACACATGTTTCGGAACAGTTTTGTGTGTGTGTTTGTTGTGTGTGTGTGTGTGTGTGTGTGTGTGTGTGTGTGTGCGTGCGTGCGTGTGTGTGTTTTAAAAGCGACATGAACCAAATTTCTCTGTTCTTTCACTTAAGGAATAAATGTCTGATACAAAACAGCTCTAAGTGTAACAAAATAGTGAAAATTTTAGGGTATAAGGTAATCTGAACGTACAGAAATTACCTTAAGTGAGTGAAATTAAGTAAAATTCCACTGTTCTTAAAGTTCTGAATGGTTCTTCCTTACATGTTTGTGAATTATTCTATAAATCATCGCAATTATTTCAAGTAATTATTTGAATTGGTAGCTTATGTGGTTGAGTCTATAAAAGTTATTTCATCCAGCAGAAAAATAATAAAATTTACTCTCAAAAAACATATGGTTCCATGTAACTTTTTCTCATAAAATATGTGAGATAGCGAGGTGAAATTTTCAGTTCATGTATGCAGCATCTAGTTAAACTTTCTAAACCACATTAATGATTTTATAATATGCATTATTGATATTAAGGAAGCAACAACGTTCCAATTTTTCGCACTTTTACTTTGTTGATTTTGAAAATAATTTTTTTGAATTCTAGTAAAGTGATATAGATAACTAAATAATTGAGGTTCAGAAAATAGCTGAGTATACTAAGAAAAAACATTCAAAAGTGTGATACTGCATCGTAAGTAGTTTCAGTGAAAAAGGTACATGAATTCACATGTTTTAAGAGTAAAATTTGTAATTTTTCTGCTGGATGAAATAATTTTTAGACAGAATCACACGCAAATAACCACTTGAAGAAATTGTTATGATTTACAGAATAATCCATAACAGTTACAGGAAAAACAATTGAGAACCTTAAGAGCAGTGGTAATTTAACTCACTGAGGTGTAACTTCTTATGTTCAGACTATCTTGTTCCCTCGTTCGGTTCGGTGGCTTGGTTCAGCAATTTAAAGAAACAATGTAGTTACTATTAAAATAAGAAATGCAAGAGATTATGTGATGAACACTCGAGGACGGTATGTAAGCATGTCTCTCCCTGTCTCTTTCTTTACCTCTCTCCCTCTCTCTGTCTCTCTGTGTATGAGAATGTATGTTCGTGCACAGCATAACTCGAATTTATATACTGGGTCTGCCAAAAAACAATCAGTTTCCCATCACATACAACATACTAAGCGTTGTCGGTGTTTTTTGGGACACCTATATATATATATATCTGATATGTTACACTCACATGACTTTCTCTGCTCTTGTACTAACCATTCTTACAAACTCTTATTCCTATATCTTCTTTGTGTTAGTTGAGATAAACATTTATACAAAGTCTTATTGTTTATTTTCTTGTAGGTGCAAGCAGTATTAGAATACAGTAGAGTTTGAGCGATAGTCAGATATTTTACAGCTTTGAGATTTCGTTCTCTTTGCACGCTTAACCCATAAAAAAATGAACAACGATGTTCCATTTCACGAAAGTTTTAAGTTTTCCGAAACTGACACAAATAACAAGGAATATCTCCGAAATGGTTCACTCTAAAAAAATGTATTCAGACATAAATTGTGTGTTTTAGCAAGACCTACATTTTTTGTACAGTGAGATTTTGTCTATCTCTTACGGTTTACGAGTTATTCAAAACTCATCCAGAGTAAACAGGACTACATAGGCTATAGCCAGAAAATTCAAAATGTACATTAAATTTGTCATACAAATATCTCAAACATATTACATTTTAATCAAAATCGTTAGAGCCATTTTCAAGAAAATCAAAATTTTCGAAAAATTTTCCATGTAAAAGGCAGTTCTCAAAATCTTCGTGTCGCATCCTTGAAAGACATTAAACTAAATACCAACTTTAGTTTTTAACCGACTTTTCGTTTTTGAGTTGTGCTGTCCACAGACACACGCAGACACATACACGAACCTATTTCTAAAAATGCTTTTTTTTTTTTTTTTTTTTTTTTATTCAGAGGTCTCAAAACATATATTTCCGGTGAAATCTCGATATCGAATTTTTGGGTGGAATACAATACTTCCCCTACTTACCAGTAGAGAAAGTAAAAATAGGATTATTGCATTCAGCTGAAACTTTCAGCTTTCCCAAAAGTGAGACTGCCAAACAGGTAAAGCTTAATATTTTACAAATGATCATAGAAAACAATAACAACACGAGACAAAACTAAGCTATCACTGAACAAAAAATCATTTCTTAAGTAAAACAAGGAAAATTTTATTTTAGAGAGATTGTGGCTCTTTCTTTTAAGCATAGGCTAAAAACATGTAACTAGCTTGACTGTAGATTATTTTGGAGAATTTTGAATGAATATTTAAGAACAAAACCTCAATATTGTACATACAATTTGGGATTGAATTTTTTGCCAAACTAGTACTAGGTATCGTTGATTATGCCCCAACCATCAAGCCAATAATTTAAATTATTGATAAACTGCACTTCTCAAGGCAGTAAGAGGTATAGGAACACAGATGGAATATTTTTTGGCATGTGCTTCAACTGGTTGTTCATTCTGCTCCATTGTTTAACGAGATCTAAGTTGTTGCTGGTGTAAGCCTGTGCCGACCTTTATGGAGCCCTTGTTTACGAGTATAATACATTGAAAAGCACTTCTGACAATTTACAGAAAGTTCAATTTACAAACTAAAGAAAAATCCCTAAAATATATTTATTGGAACAAATCAACAAGTTCGCACATTTGTGGGTTGCCAAATTCAACAAACTAAAAAAAGAACTCTTTTATAACACTATTTCCAGTCATTAGACAACAATTTAAAGTTCGGTTTAACTATTTAAAGACAGGACGTAGTGATATTATTGTCATAATGGTTTAATGCATTTAAAACTTTAGGTATAGACCATAAAAGATGTCTTATTTACTGTGTTGAAGTAGAAATAAGTGAGATCTAAGAATGTTTACAGAGACATGTATAGAACCATAACAATTTTCTGCGGCCCTCAGGACTAAAGATTCTACTTTAATGGAAATATAGAAAGCTGTGGGTAGAGAATGCATGTTTCGGTGTTAAAAATGTCCAATACGAATGTATTACGACAATGTAAAATAAATAGACAGCACAAAATACGATATGTATGAGAGGTAGAACTGGAACTTAAAATCCCAGCTGTGGCATTGAATTTTTAAGTTCCAGTTCTACCTCTCAAACTTTGCCCACACACGGTTTGTGTGTTTAAAAACACCAACAGTAAGTTTGTTGGCATAAATAAATAATAATTACGATATGTATTCTTAGGTGCTCTTTCGGGGCACTGGGGCGTTTAAAGAATACGTTTTCAGATGAGCGGGAAAAAGAAATTAGTGGATCATATTAGGTATCTTGATACCAGATTCTACAGCATCGCTAGGAAGCAGTTTATGCACCTGGTATATGAGTGGGCAGAGGTTAAAAAGTTGGATCATCTTTTCAATAAGGACTCATAGTCAGCATTGGGTTCATGACTTCTGCAAAAGGCATAATCTTATACTTTGGCCTCAAGAGAAATGCAGTCTAGGCAGGGTTCTATAAACCCAAAGTTGAGATACCATTTCTTTTTTTTAATTTGAAACAGATGGTGGAAGACTGTTCCTACTCATCACGTGTGTAAAATGGATGAGACAAGAATATACTCTGTACCAAACAAGATCCCGATGGTCATTAGCCCAAAATGAAAATATTTGGTACATAAGGTTGTCAGCGAAAAAGACCAAACTGTCACAGTTGCCTGTGCAATAAATCCTGTTGATTTCGTATAACCGGCCATAATATTTCCATGAAAGAGGATGAAGTCTAAGGTTCTCAAAGGTGATCCCGAAGGAAATTTTTACATGATCTCAGACAGTGATTTCATAAATCCTAATCCTTTTTTATACTGGCTAAAGCACTTCAATGACCATATCAGACCAACAGAAGTTCTTCCAATCACATGGAATACTCGACAATCACCTGCCACAGTGTAGACGTCAAGTTATTATGTATTGTCCATTGTAGACCCTAGATTGTTTGAATCACTCAAAACTGGTGAAGGCGAAGCTGCCAAACGGATGCGTAGATCACGGAAGGGCTACAAATCCACAGTTACACTTGCCTAGTATTATATGTTTTGTAGTCAGAGTTTGTATTGTGCCACTTGCCCTTTATTTAAACGTCGCTCTGAAAAGATCAACACTGTATAATTAAGTACGTATTTACAAGGAAAAACGGAATACGCACTAAAGACAAAAAGAGTTGAGTTTGCCTCGAATATATTAGCATAATGTAAATACAACATGTTTTCAAAAAACTAGAAATATAAATGATAGATACAGTAGTTACACGTGTAATAGGAAAATTGACTGAAAGGTGCAAAATTGTATTAAAATAAAACATAACTACATATATAACAAACACGAAAATGTAAAATGTGATTCAGAATGAAAATGTATAATCAATAAGCGGTTAACTCTGTTAACTATTCAATCACCAACATGGTGAAATCAAGTTAAGTGATTGCCAATATTAGTGCAAATTACAAACAACAAGGAAACAAACGCTTGCTGCCATTATAATAGGATGCACTATTATGCAATATTATTATATAATATTCGTAGAGTATAAGGATGAGCTCCCCATTTCTTTCCAGAAATATATTTGAAAATATAGGATATATTGTTTAATTTTCTTACTATCTGATTTATATGAAGATTCCAGCATAATTTATTATCTAAAACCATTCCCAGAAACGTTATATTGGAGGAAGAAGCAATTTCTTGATTACCCACTCTAAGTGTTTTATTGAATTTTTTCCTTCCTTTTCTAAAAATTATCCATTGAGTTTTTTCAGAATTTATGAGAATTCCTTTATTCTCCAAATTTCCGATAATATTGTTGATGTTCTCACCAAACTTCGCGATAGTATTGTCCATCATTTCTAGCTTACAAGAAGTATATAATAAATAACAAATCATGTGCAAATGCAAGTCCCTGTACTTCCGCGTTAAAGAATTTTTCTAACATTAGTGTGTATAAAATATATAAGATAGGACTCAATGATGATCCTTGGGGTAAACCCAAGCTTGTTGTTCTTGTTTCTGAACAGTGAAATCTAGGATGTAATGCGATCTCTCTGTCAATCATCAAATTTATAATCTCTTGGTCGTAGTATTATCACTCTGCAGTTTCGCCAACTTAAACATTTTCCTGAAGAATCCATGCGCAGTCTTCGCTTTATTTTTGAAAATTATATATTTAAGAACTGTAGTTTTAAATAGAGCTGCCCTGTCTTTAATGAATAACTTACTAACGCAAATTCGTTCACGTATATTCATCGTATGTGCAAGTCCTCATTTCCCTGGATTAAACGCTGAGATTGTTGTTGTTCTCACGGACTATTGGAATAGTTGTAGTACCAACTGTGAAAATATATCTTAATTAAAATGGATGAATTTTGAGTTGTGTACTTTTAAATCAATATTAATATTAAATCACTATTAATATTAAATATTATTAAATAAATGAATTGTTAATTAATGTCCGAAATACTCTAAATAAATGCCACTCGAGGTTTTTATATTCGGGATAATTTTTCTAGCGCTTCGCGCTCGCAAGATTTTTGTCGTCTAAAATCCTCTCGTGGTATTACTACAGATACGAATAATTAGATTATGCTTGCTGTTACTAAACTAACAACAGTAATTAATGTTAAAAATAACATAACATTGTACTGATTCATGATTCACAGTGTTACATACAAATGCGTTACAGACATGCAACAATATGGATGTTTTCAGGGATCTCAAAACATATTTCTGTTGAAGCTGTTTAATTTAAATTTAGTACTTCATCTACCTTAGGTGTATATATAAGGCAATGAAAGTAAAAAATCGATATAACTGTAAACTCTGTGCTACTGTTGTTGCTGTTATAACAAATTGTAAACATTTTGGTTGGGGACATTTTGGTTTACTTTCATCCTATCTAATATAACTTTTTTTCCTTGCAGAATTGTGCCCAGGGAGAGGAGGCAACCGCGCTGCAGTTTTCAGAGATGAAAGAACCCCAACAGAGAATGCCTCGCAGTGTGAGAAGAAGGAGCAATAAACCCGTCTACCAGTTTAGTTCATCGGTTGAAGAAGTGGCTGAAAATCCCAGATCTCTAAATTCTCTGCCAGAACTCAACACAAGCACTGATATAGACAAGTTTATTCATACTCCTTTAGGAAAGGATATTTTATCAACAGTTGTAACTTCTTTAATGCACCAAACTGGTCAAGACAACAGCATATTTGCTGAAATTTTAGAAAACCCGCAGCTCTTGTGGGATAACGACAATAAAGTTGTGAGTTTCAGAGAAGAAAAACAATATTTTCCGGAACAAGAAAGCACAACACTGCCTCCTCGTGGTAACAACAAAGGTTTCAGAGAAGAAAAACAACATTTTCCGAAACAAGAAAGCACAACACTGCCTCCTCCTGGCAACAACAAGGGTTTCAAAGAAAAATCGAGCAACTCTTTGTCCACAGTAGTGATCATCTCCCCAGCCTTACTGCCAGGCCAGGAAGAGTTTGACATGGATGAATGGAACTTCAGAGATCCAAGAGTTACATCTGACCACCAAGTAATTCGTTTGAACGTGAACAAGAATGCTCAAGAGTTGCTCTCAGTTCTGTCATCCGTCCAGCCTGGAGAAGTTGCTTCTCATCACCGTACAGTGAGATCCAAACAACCGCGCACTTTCTCAGAACGTTCCGAAGAAAACTTTGACCTAGGATCACGCTACAACATGGAATATACGCAAAATCCAACCCAGTCACCTCCTTACAACAACGATTATTATTACTACGAATACCCTCAAGATGACTACCTTGATAAAGAAATAAACGAACAGGAATACGAAAATTTAGATTATGATTATCATGATGATATGCATTTCAAAGATGACTTCACTGCAGCAAATCTTGGAAGAATAGCTAGCCACAAATATAACCAACTTCGATTTTTCTGGGATTTATTTCATCATGGATGGCCCCTTTGGCTCGAAAAATAGAGTATTTGATTACAAGTGGCCGCAGTAGTTATTATGCAGTTATTCTTTATATGTGTATCCGTTTGTAAAGTACTCTTTCCTTGCCTGATCTCATGCTGTATTACTCATGCTAATACAGATATTAAAAACTAAAAAGGACAAAAGAGTCGTAAGAGATTTATTGAACAGAAGCCAGATATATATTTTATTATACTTCGCTTATATGTGAACAAACAGCACACACACACGCGCACACACACACACACACACACACACACACACACACACACACACACACACACACACACACACACACACACACACTGTGCAGTTACAAGCCGTGCTCCGAGCAACTCTGCTGCGTACTCGCGTGTACTCATGCTCAAACTCGCAGATTTGGAACAGTCTGGTCTAGCTAATCCATTCTCCCTTATATTGTCTGTAGACATTTATGGCTCCTGGCCCATTTTTCTGTATCTACCTTCGGTTAGCATCTGTGCCCTGTGTCTTGATTGTTGTATGTGCCCTTAGGATCCACCAAACATGAGCATTTGTATTGCACCATTGTGTTAATGTTAATCTACTCATTAGTGTACATTTAGTATGTAAAAACCCCATACATACAAACCATTTCCCTATTTCTGAACTGAACAGAGGCGAGTAGTGTACTTCCTGACCTACCGCAAGGACAGTAGTGCACTCTCAATATACAAGTTGTGCAACATTGTCAAATATTGGGATGCAAAAGCTATTTTGTTTTACATAATAGCATGTTAGGGGTATGAATACAGATATTTTGACAAACAGTACCTTAAGGTGTATCCACTTAAGTGTACTGTTTTTCTCTTCGTCTAACAGCTTTCCCAAAAACACATTACATACCTGACTTTTTTTCATGGTCGTAACTGCGCCATTAAATGAACAACGCCTATCAATATAGACTATCTGTTTTGCTTCCACTTTTTTACGCCTCACTCCGTGACCTGCTGGCCTATGTAGTGTGAGGTCATTGGCCTTGCAGAAAGCATCAGAACTCAGTTCCGACACAACTTTATCGTGAAGCCCGCCCACTCTGCGTTACGCCTCTGGGGGGAAGTTAATCACAAACGGCAGGATAATCTTGTTCCGACACGGAGCGTGGTAAAATATAAGATAACTGAATATAAACTGATAAGATGTGTAATGCTTGTCATCGAATAATAGGCTTAACTTACTGTATAAAATCACTCGTTATTTATATATCCGTTTGAAATACACTCGTACTGCAAGTACAACTGGAAGTTCATTCACCTTTGCCCGCACAAAACATACCTGCTTCCCTGAGTCGATGGCGGCTGAGCTGACCTGAAATGCTACGAAAACACAGTCGCGCGAAAGAGCACGTTGCAAGTATGAGGTCGTTCCGTCGCACAAGCGGTAAATATAAAAACAACACGTACTGCAAGATAATTTAATATAATTAATGTTGTAGAATTTTACAAGCAAGTATTATTAGTAAACTGCATAAAATAAAACAGAGCTCCAGAACATCATACGCATTGCAGACATTGAGATACAAAGACCAAGTTGTCATCACCAGACTAGAAATACGACACAGTAAGTAAACAAGCTTTTAATGCCAAGATAAACTATATCTTTATGTTAATGGAATGCATTTGTTCAGTAGAGATAGAATTACAGTCAGTGTATTCAGGGAGGGGATTCCACACTGAGCCAACTCTTGAACTATTGTATATCAGACTCCGCGAGGAAGGGATGAAATGAGAGCGCCCTACGGGAACCGGACTAGCAGTGGGAGCCAGTGTGAGGGTCCCTAACGTGTGCTAGAAGTTCTTCACTTCAACACCCGTGTTCACCAAACAGCCACTGGTCAGGCGACTACAACGCCACCCATCCGCCGAGAACAGCACAGTTACAGTTCGCGAAGTTCTCACACAGTAGCACCAAACTCGCCAACACTTCCGACCTTGAAAGACCGGACTGAAATTAAGGTGAAATGAAATGGGAGGGACGGGAAATTTGGAGGATGTAATTATCTTTTCCAGCATTTGTCTGGTGACCTGGGAAACCTCCCCCCCCCCAAAAAAAAAAAAAAAAAAAAAAAAGCATTTAGGTCCCAGGAAGGTCGTCCTTGGGAATCGAACCAACGACCTTCCGAATGTGAGCCTCCCACGTTACCACGAGGTCGTCTCGCTCGGCCCCGTTCGTTCAGTAAATTAATAACACAATCGTACAAAAATAAAAAGGGACATATTTTAGGGAACACCAAAGTGATATTTTAGGCCGTTTGGTCAAAAGGTCTATTTTTTTATTTTTATTGCAAAACAATGCACCATACTTTAAAGAATATAACCGTGAAGTTTCAATATCCTAGGGAGGCGGGAACACATTTTAGATACCATTTTTAAAGTGGTGCCTCTCTGTCTCTGCCTTTCATTTGAACTTTAAACTCATTTTCCTCGGAAATGATCTTTTTGTTACTTTCTCATATTCAAAGCCAATCTTCTCCCACAAAAATCTAGCTATACATCTAAAACTTTTTGTAATATAATTCAGAATATGGTTAATAAATGTCCGTTTGGAATTTCGATATTGTTTATACCTCTTTGAAAAAATAATTAATATAATAATGCGCTGTTTTTATGTCATTTTTACATTTTGCGGTATTCAAAGAATTTAAGAAAAATTATTCACTATACCAAAATTTCCTTCCTTTAATTTGTTACAAAGGTGATAAGAGAAATAATTTTAAAATTCAACTCTGTTATTCAACCTCTGTTGGAGGAGATAAATTTTTATTATACCCAATAAAATTGATACAAAATAATAAATATATGAGGAATGTGATTAGATATTGGAGTTAAATTTAATACACAGATTCCTTTACTTGCTAGCAATGCCTGTGCAAAAAATTAAGTCTCTAACTACAGTACCTACTTTAGAAAATCACATTTTTCACTTCGGTGTATCCTTAAGGCACAAACTAAAATAATATGTTTTTCAGGTATAAGTTTAAATGCTATAATTAAATTAAGTAAATATTACTAATGCCGTTTAAAGGTTACTTAATAGTGACAATGTCAGAAAACTTACATGAAGGTTTTTATTGATATTTCTATAAGAATATTATTAGTATATATACAATATATGCTGTATAGTAAAGGTCTCAGCCCCACTCCCCTAGGGAATCAAGTTTTAGTCCGTTGCCGAACACTTTGGAGAGTGAATACGATGACCATTCAATTCAGTGAATAACAATTAAAACTAAATTTAAATAAAGCTACTGTTCTTCAGTTAAAATATACGCTGATGTAACTTTCTACATAACTTTCTATTCTATTATGTGTAAATACTGCAAACATGGAAGTACTTAATGTTGAGGAGAAAGTGATCATAACAGTCAACATTTAAAAAATAAGATGATTAGAAAGTCTGTTGTATTATGTTGTTTTACTTTTGACATGTTAAGGTATGTGTGTTTATAACCTAAATAATAAATTACAAATATTGAATTTTATTAGTTCCTGTTTTGTTAATTAGCCCAAAGCTAGTAGAATATTTCTTCCATAAAGCTAGTTGCATATGTACATGTGGATTATAGGTACCTAATGTTAAGTAAAGTAATATTTCAGCTGTTTTGCTCCGTTTAGAGCTTGCCGCCAACGGCATTTTAAAGGAACTGTACTTCATTGCTTTTTACCTTTCCTCATGCCAATTGGAATGGGAAGTCGTTAGTAGGTACATGCAAAGAGGTTGGAATTCCAAAGCCATCAATAATATAGCACTACGATTTTTACAAATTTGGCTATCATTTTACTTACTGTGCCATTACACCTAAAATGGTAAAGGGCACACGGAGGGGAAAACCTCGCGCACTGCGACCTCCACATAGATTATTGTGGTTAACACCCTCCAGGAAGAAGAGATGAAGTGAGTAAACCGCAGGATGCCACAGGGTCGCTGCCAGAAGGGCCACAAAGACGCGCGGAAGTCCCTAACAAGTGCCGAGATCTCTTCATCCCGGCTCAGACACCACCGAGCAGTCAACATCACTCCGGGTACGGTGTCGTACAAGCGCCCCTCACGCGAAAACAACGACCGCACTGCGCCACCTAACGCTAATAACAGCAGTTGCATTGCGCAAGCATCTACGCCATCTATCTGAGTACTCCATGACCCTGATAGCACGCCTGAGAGATAAGGAAGTGTAATGGAGAGAAATGATGTAAAGGAAACCATGGTATGAGAGTAAGTAGCTCAGCATTCGCCTAAGTGACATGTGAAAACCACAGAAAACCTCAAGTGAGAGGGCGCGATCACCGATAATAGAACCTGAGACCTCCCGAATGCGATTGGCACACGTTAGCGCGGTGTCACCTCGGTCTCTTATACCTAAACATTTAACGAACTTTATGTCGATTAATAAAAGTCTTATGTGTTATATGCACAGGACTTTTTCTGCCCGTTATTCAACTATTCTTACAAAAGCTATTTCATTGTGAGTACAATGGAAATAGAGGAATACGGTAAGCTTTAAGTGATAGTCAAATATTTTAAGAGCTGGTTGCTATGTGATGGATTTGAAATTCTGTTCTCTTTACTTACCCAGGAGGGGAAAAAAGGCTTTTCCCACTTAAGAAAAGTAAGTACCTATTGGAAAATTCAAACTAATAACAAGGCATATCTCGGAAATGATTAACTCCACGAAAAAATGCACTTGACATAAATTGTATGCTTTAACGAGCTCTAAATGTTGTGTATAGTAAGATCTCGCCTGTGTCGCATGATTTAACAGTCACGTAAAAGTCATTCGTAATGAAGAGGAGTGCAGGAGCTACTCCCAGAAAATTAAAGATAGGGATTTCATTTGTCATGACAATATTTTAACCAAAATAGTAATTTTTGAGGAAATCAGAGGTTTTGGAACATTATCCATCCAAAGTTTTTTGTGAGAGCGGGATTCTTGTGAAAGGCTTCGTGTCGTATTCTTGAAAGATGCAGAACTTAAATGCCAAGTTTGGTATTTAACGCACTTTTCGTTTTTGAGTTATGCTGTTCAGACACACACACACACACACACACACACACACACACAGAGAGAGAGAGAGAGAGAGAGAGAGAGAGAGAGAGAGAGGAGAGACCGTTTTCTTTCTTTTTAATTCAGGGAGCCTGAACACGTGTATTGTATTTCCGTAGAAATCTCTGTGTGGAATTTAATGAATAAATAGATATAAAGTAAAATTGTAAAAGTTCATGAAACTTCTGCAACATAGCGCACGTAGGTAAATAAATGCTGACAGACTACATACATCATTGCTGATCCTTGCACAAGCTCAGATTGTCCTGATACAGCAGGTTTCATTGCACATACCAGAGTGTGTCCCTCTAACCTAAAAAATAACAGTACACACGCTGGCCTTGTGAGCAGTAGACCCCGAAGTTCTCTCAAGATACGAGTACTTCAGTTTAAACATGTTTATTTGTTATCTGCTTCATGTTATTACAGCTTTTGTATTTATAAAGGTAAGATGCACTTCCGAACAAAATGAAAATATAATATTAGGGATGAGGTTTAACTTCATAAAGGCTTCTGCTTTGGTTTCATTTCTCCTTTGTCAGTGGTTCCAAAATCAGGGGCATTAGTCTTGAGACTTCAATGTAGTAACTATGTTTACTCCTGGTGTTATAAAAGATTTTGCCTTACTGCTTTGTGATACGATAGTATGTTTACAACGATCGCTAAGGGTAAGAAGATTTATTTCTGTGCATTTCATTTTAAAAACATGATTGCAAATAATGTGAACAGAAAGTATTGCTGAATCTGGTTGCATTATACGTAAAGTTCTCTTCACACCATCATTTAGGATTGAACGCAGCAGCTTCATTTTTACACTCTATTGACATACTACTTCATGACACACTTTTGTCTTCGTTCTTGTAACAGTTACACATTCTTAAATTATTAAAAGATAAAAGAAAATGTTACTTCATGTCCTATGTATTTATGTTATAGTGAATTGTATAATTGTATAAAAGGGAAACTTCTAACATTAAACAGTAGTGAACGGTATTATATGTATATTAACTGAGAAGAATATTTTTCTCGGTGGTCACAAACGACGTGCCTTTTCCAAAGAGGTGTCCTCGAAGTGCAGAATCTTATTTCGTTGTATGTACATATATGTTAAGGTTTTCTGCATTATGTGAAAATTATATAGCTTTTATACCATGAAATAGCAATGGGACCGAAAAGAAGGTACAAAGTTTTAAAATTTAACTTCCTATAATTATATATATATATATATATATATATATATATATATATATTTTTTTTTTTTTTTTTTTTTTTTTTTTTTTTTTTAATTTCTTTTGAGTCGACCAAGCACTCGATCTAAAGCGAGGAAGAGCGACCCACAACTGTTTCATACATATGCTGAGGACAATTTCTGAATAAGCCACCTGCAAAGTATGCCAACCATTGCCTGATATTTTATCCTCCACAACCATCCGCTGCATTGTAAACATTTTCGAGATTTGTATTAGAGGTCTGCAAGGGCTCGGGCCAAGCCCTCGGGCCGGGCCCGGGCTTGAAAATTAGGAGATACAAAATAATGTAGGTATTATATTTTTTTCCTAGGATAGCACAGTTATCACAGCATTCCATTACTAGGAATCCTATATCATTATTCTGCTGAAAGGTTTCAAATAATAGTGATAATAACAATAATGTCATAATCATAATAAAATTAAATATTCGGGCCGGGCCGGGTTCGGGCCCGGGCACTATAACTCTTCTCGGGCTCGGGCCGGGCTCGGGCTTGGTTAAGTTCGGGTCGGGCCGGGCCGAACCTAAGAATGTCGGCCCGTGCAGGCCTCTAAATTTTGTATTGCACCACTTGTGATACTCTGCAGAAGCAATTTCACAGGAACCTGAGAATTCATTTTCTATCCATGTGTAATAAAACGTATTGCTATGATTTTTGGAAGTATGATAGAGTCGCTCACAAATTGAAAAATTGTGGTCATTCTAAATTTCGCTCATTCCCTCCTTGGTTTCAAGCAAAATGAGCACACACTCGTATGTGGAAGGTTAGCAAATCCAATATTGTAGTCATTATCAAATCAATTGCAAAGTTCGTCTGGAGATATTGGTCAAACTATTCGTTGTATATTTTATGTAATTTTGAAATTTAAAAGATCATTACTTAAATATTGCCTATGGATGTAACTAGTAGTTGCAGCTCTTAGCTACTAGTTAGGCGCACTGTGTTATGTGTTAAACTGATAAAGAAGTGGAGTTAGAATTTAACAGATACAAAAAGAAGTTGTCTTCCTTTTCATAGTGCAGTTTGAACAACGTGGTTTTAAGCATTAAGCAAGCGATATATCCGATGTAGATATATCATAGTACTCATACAAAAATGACTATTCCCCAATGTTACTTTACTTGTATATGTATTAGGAATGATTTCAAACTAAGCAAGACACGTTTATAGTTACAGCATGCGGAAATACATGGGTTGATTTTTAATAGTGGCAACTATTTTTATTTAGATTCAAAGCATACATACAACATTTTAAGTTTTACAGTCCTTCGATGTAATCACCCCCATTGTGCATCACGGTTCCCAGGGATTTGGAAACCGTTAGCACTGCCTAATCTCTGGACGTTGTAAAGGGAGCGGTCGATTGCCTGGAGTAAGCGAATTTCAAGAAGTGGTTATTTTTCGGGAAGAGGTCGTGGTCGCAGGGGATTAGATCTGGAGAATAAGAGGATGGTAAAACACTTCCCAACCCTAATGATTGAACAAATCCGTCACAGCCACTTCTGCATCATATCGCAGCCATTTTTTACTTTCGGTAAAAGCATATGGAACCCGTCTTCAGGAGATTTTCCGCATTTTCAGCCGCTTCTTCAGGAATTTCAGCACCGTCGAAGACGCCAATTGGCAATGTTGGCCAATTCACGAAGCGTGGCGTTACGATCCACCAGCGCTAACGTGTTCATATTCTGCACATTTTCTTCCATTACTGCTGGATGACCAGGATGAGGCATGTCTGTCGCATTTTGAAGACTTTGATCCTCTTAGCTATTGTGCGGTAAAGTATTGACATTCAATTTTCAACCAGCTCCTCTGATCTTGCTTTGAAATCACTGCGGCTGAAGCTCCAGAAGCGGTTGTTCAAAAATGCATTATTGCTATTGCACACGTGCATGAAGTGTGGGGAAGAGTTTGTTCTGAAGGAGGATAGCCATCTAACCTACCTCTGGTATATATTATATTGCCTGACCCCATATCAGGGCATTTTTACAGCATAGTTGCCACTATTAAAAAATCAACCCAAACTTTTATTCGTGGTAATAAACTTTTGCGATAGAAAAAAAAAAAAGAAAGAAAGAAAGAAAGAAAGAAAGGAGAGGGCAGGAATTGCAGCCTTTCACACTTGCCTGTTGCATGACGTTCTGCATCGAACATTTTAAAAATAGCTAATACTACGAAAAGCTTTATTTCAGATAAAGTGTGCATTTTAATAATCTCTGTGTTTTTCCTGAAGTAAGTTTCTCTCTCACTTCTAAGATTTGCTTTTCACTCAAAATTAGATAAAATTTAAGCTAATAAAGGTGACTTCGTGGTAAATCATTGAAAATTAAATATCTCCATTTTATTTCTTATTATCAGTGTATTTAAAATAAAAATAAAAAAGCTGTTGTTGAGAAAACCAAAAAACAAGAAATTCTTTCCATATAAAGACTAGTTTGGAGTGAGTCTTCTGTTATACATATCCTTCTAAGACGATGAACTTCGACATAGGCATCGGCAGACATTTTTTCAGGGGAGGGCGTATGTTGGGACTTTGTAACCAAACATGTTAATTCGTTATTCTGATATCAAAAAATGTAAAAGAAAAAGAAGCTTAAGACCGCCTCCGTAGTGTAGAAGCAGCGCACCTGCCTATGGTGCAGAGGACCCGAGTTCGATCTCCGGTACCGGTGTGGGAATTTTGCCCCGCTGGGAGGTCTGGCACGCGGTGCACTCAGCCTCGTTAGGTCCCAGAGGGGCCAATTGGGGAACTACTTGAAAAAGAAGTAGCGACCCCTGGTCGCGAAGGCCGCATAACTGGCCGGGAAGGTCAGGGCGCTGACCACGTCCCACCCACCAGTTTTGCACCCCACTCATGACGCCTGTAGTGGGCAGAGGTAGGGGAAGCAGCGGCCGGGTGGTAAGTCTTGACCTGCGAAAGTCTGTTGCGTTAGTGGGTTGAAAGAAGGCTAACAATAATTGACTGCAAAATAAAATGCATTAATTACCAAGGTGGACCCCCTCCTTTCCACCCCCCCCCCTCTCCACCTCTTCGCGACGCCCATGAACTTAGACTCGGAGTTCTGTATTAAACCGACTTTTCATTTTTGAGGTATGCTGTTCGTAGACACGTGGACAGACGCACGCACATACAAACGCGCGCAAGCGGCCCATTGTTTCTGAAAATGCTTTTGTGTGTGTATGTGTGTGTGCGTGCGCACGTGCATGTGTTGTGTTTTGTGCGTGTATGTGTGTGTGAGTATTCAAGGTGCCTCAGAATGTGTACTCAACATAGAATTGTTCGGTGAAGAACATATTTCCTCTACATTCTTCTTCTTTGCCTGATTACCCTCCCCTTATGTAGAACTTACAAGCCCGGCCTAGGGTCAGACACATATAGGGGAGCAGAGGGACCTCTGGACCGGACAGAGTGAAGACCTGGAAGCGGGTGGTCAGTCAAGAACTAGGTATGATAGTGAGGTAGAGGATGATATGAAATGCAGGCGAAATCGATTATTGGAAAGGTGATAATGGAGCAATTGGTGGAATGAGTGGCGGGGGAAACCGTAGAATCCGGAGAAAACAGGCCCTGACGCTGCTTCATCCATCACGAATGCCACATGTGGTCCCTGGGATCGAACCCGGGCCGCCTAGGTGGTAGGCAAATGGTCTAACCCCATGGCGCCGCCTCCTCTACATACTTTCTCTACTCTTGCACACCTGTTACTACAAACGCCTATTCCTTTATCTTCTTCATGTTAATCGAGATAAACATTTGCAGAAATTACCTACGTCTTAATTTTCTTCTAGGTGAAAGGGAAATTTCAAAATACAGTAGGCTTTAAACGAAGTCAAATCTTTAATGTGCTGATTGCTATGTGATGGCTTTGAAATCCCACTCTCTTTGCTTGGTCAAGAGATAAAAAATGAATAACAACTCATTTGAGAAGAGTGTAAATAAGTATTGGAAAGTTCAAACAAATAACAAGGAATATGTCGGAAGTAGTTCACTCTACCAAGAAAAATGTATTTGCCATAACTTTGTGTTTAAATGAAGTCTACAGTTTTGGGAAGTAAGAGTTTGTGTACTCTCTTATGGCTTACAGTTGTGCAAATGCCATGTAGAATACATTTCGTTTGCCATAAAATTATTTAGAGTCATTTCTGCAAAATTAAAATTTTCGTAATTTACGTAAAGGATAATCTGGGGTGGGGTGGGGGGATTTTGTTGAAAATTTTTGTGTCACATTCTTGGAAGATACTGAACTTAAATATCAGTTTTGACGTCAGTAATGAACTAGATATGCTAATCCTACTCTTGGTCTCTGAGATATCAATAAGTATGTAGGTATTAAAGCTCTGATAACCGTTATTTATATTCGGTTTCCGAGTACCTAACTGTTGTCTTATTTTAAACAATAATCTGGGATTATATTGATTTTGTATTCGATTCCATAAATTCAGTTATTCTTTGAATTAGTTTTATTTTGTTGTACTGCTTTCCACACCCGAAAAATGTTAATTCTGTGAATGAAATTAGTTTCTTGGAGCAACTTAAATACAATTCAAAAGACTACTGGGAGGAAACAAAAGAATGGCGCCACACTTAGGCTTAAACCAGGATCTCAGGACATTCTAGATACCAGAGGGTCCTGAGGACCTAGATTTAGTGCAAATCACTGCCAACGTAAC
Organism: Tenodera sinensis; assembly: GCA_030765045.1. NCBI lineage: Eukaryota > Metazoa > Arthropoda > Insecta > Mantodea > Mantidae > Tenodera > Tenodera sinensis. The sequence continues at coordinate 88,533,256 of CM060968.1, read as the reverse complement.
AAATGTATCTTGCAGTTATACCAATACTGTAGTACTTGAAATCCAGTGATAGACAGGGAAAAAGAATTGTATCTTTCAGGTTGGCACACTGCAGCATACATCCATAAAGGTTTATCTGGGGATTGTGGCACAGGTACTTAAAATGTCAAAAGGGTTGGAAAATTCATACAAATCTCGTATATCTCAGAAACAGCTGATATCATAAAAGGTTATTTGAAAACAATTGTGTGTTTTTAAAATCGACACTACACAAGAGATCTACACTTTTTCTACAGTAATACAAAAAAATAAGAAATTATTTCTGGATGAGAAAGACTTTACGGGCCATTTCCAGAATATGCTTCATAATGGATTTTAATTACTTAATGAAAAAAGTGATTGGAATTATTTTCAAACAAATCATGGTAGGCTTTTCTTTTTTTTTTTTTTTTTTTTTTTTTGGTCTTTGATCCTTTGTCATCAAGGACCATTTAGCCATCCAGATGTTGTTTTTATTAAGTTCACATATACATTCATTTACTCATACATACACACGCACGCGCACGCGCACGCACACGCACACGCACACGCACACGCACACGCACACGCACACACACACACACACACACACACAGACACCCATTCTTGAGGTGGGACTTGAATCCTCGACCCTCAAAGAAGCAGAGTGCCTGATTCCTTGAGCTTGGAACTTAACCAATGTTCATCTATGAGAAGCAAGATCCCCAGTAAATAATCTTATTCAGACAATTCACACCTGGATAAAGATATGAATGTGCACCTTCATCATCATCATCATCATCATCATTATCATCAGTATCATCACTGCCACCGCCGTCACCATCACCGCCACCGCCACTGCCACTGCCACAGCCACTGCCACCGCCACCGCCACTGCCATCATCATCATTAGCCATCATGATCGTCATCACCATTAACAGTTTCTTTGCTTCTATTGTTATGTAACTATATTTTGTGCCAAAAACTTTCATTTAACAGATTTTCTAACATAGACAAATAAAAACTAGCAAATTTTCTTTATTGTGCAATCTTGTAAACGACAGGAAACTCATACAGTGCTTTCTCAATAGAGGTCCTGTAAACTTCAGTGTATGAATGAAACATGGTTCTTTAAATTTATTATATTGTGTGACTTACTACCATGTGAAAATCGTTTTCTGCATATTTTACACACCACTCTGTTGTCACTAGTACTGTCTACTTCAATATAGTTTCACACTTCACTCATGTTTTATTTAAAATTCCTGTTATACATCGTTATAATAAATTATTAATGGAAAACAGTCATATGATGTATACATATAATGTATGGTCATAACCTGAGTTTGACTTCTAGAACACAAACTAATAGACAGAAGCAAATAAAAATATTTCCAAACACTATATTATCTGATATGCTTCTGCTGGATTCACAAATTTTGGTCACTGAAGTAGGTAAATGTAATGGCTAACAGTGAGTCACCGAGCGAGGCTATTACAGAAACATTATTTAGTGTGTCAGCTAAATCAGCTTCATTGAAAACTCAGTTAATGCTGCATATTATATGCGTACTCCAACTCCTTCCTCCATTCTTTTGCCTGTTATCATTTAGACATAAGAGTCTATAGACTTGCATTCATTCACTCACAGGAAACAAAGTCAAGCTCTATGAAGCACTATAGTCCAGCAACTCTTTGGGGACACTAGCTAGGCAATAATGTAGTCTCAACTCCTTTCAATACTTATATAGTATAAAGTCAAATGGAACAATCTTCAATAATGCAAAACCTAAAAATTTAAAAGTATTGAAGGTTTATCTCAAACTATTAGACTTACTTAAACACCACAGAATATCGAAAATATTAATGGTATCAAGGTCCCAGCCACAGTTTTTACTCATTTTCTTAATTATTAAATTGTATTGAATAAATGGACTTCCTTTAATGGTTATGATTACTAATGCAAAACATATCCAAGTCCTAGTCACCCACTTTTGTGTCCATATTTTTTATTTTATATGTTTTTCTGACTTTGCTGTTTATGCCACTTTAATATTGCACTCAATCCAAAAACTTAAATATTACAGTTTTGCCACACATACAATATTATGTTAAGGTTCCTTGAATCTCAAAATAGCTATTTATGTAACTAGTGTATAATCTGTCTGATCGTAACATGAGTCAGTTTAGCATGCAAGCAAAAACAAACACACTTGTTTTTACAAGTGTCACAATAAAAAGATTATACACATGTAACACACAATATTTTATGCAATTCTAGTATTAAAATACATAAAAATAAATAATAAATTTGCTAAATGTAAAATTATAACATATCAGACATGTAAGACATAATATGATTGCTAAGCAGGTGTTTCACTTGTTTCAACACTTATAGAGGAAAATGGAAGGTGATGACAAAACTATTTAAAATATGGATTGTGTTCTGCTTAACATTTTCAATGAAGCCAAGAGTGCTGAGAATTTATTAATTCCACAAAAATGAAAAGGTGTTTACGAAAAAGAATATGAAAACTTTTGTGAATGGAGGAACAAAAAATGTGACAGTTTGACTAATGAATCCACCTTATTCATATTTTCAGGTTTTCTTACAGGCACATGGATAAAATTATGTAGTGGTGGTGATAATGCCATTGCTCTCTTATTGCCATGGTAATTATGCCTTCATTTCCTGTACTGGTGCCAGAAATAGGGTAATTTTGCACAATTTATGCCATCATAATAAGCCATTTTAATGCTAGGATTGCATAAAGACATTTTATATGTGTTTGTGATAGAAAGATAGGGTTTGAACTATTCAGCAGTCACAGCTGCCTAAAATGTTTCATACGTGCTGACACAGAGATGTTGGGAAATTCTATTATTGCCCTAATGGAGCTAACTTATTTAAAATTTAGCATGCATAGTTCTGATTATGAGTAAAATTAACAGACCTGTTCCATCTCAATTATTTCTACCCTTACAGATGTTTATTTCAGGACTTCTTGTTGAGATAGGTTATAGAGTGAAGTTTGCAACAAACTTCTGGACAATATCACATGTGTGCTATAAATTAAAATTTTGCATTATAATAAATACACACTTAGCCTGTTTTAAATGTTAATTTTTTTTGTTACAGCACCAGTTTGGCTTAACAGATGCTACAGTCAACAATGTTGAGGATGAAGTAAACAGTTTTTTTCCCCTATATACTAGGAGAATGAAAAATGGGCCCATCTATAAGAGAGAGATTCTTGATGCACAGAGTTATAATACCACCAACGAAATAAAAGTTTTAAGTTCTTTAGAAAATAATGTGGGTGTTTCTCAAGAATTTCACAACATTTATGGTTCAAATAATCTTAATAACAGTCAGGAAAGCACAACTCCTGATGTTTATGATGCTACATCAATGATTGATGATGGGCTTTCAGAAGAAAATATAACAGAACAATATCAAATTAAAGCTGCATCAGTCAATAGCAATGCCACACATAGTGAGATATCTGCAAAAAATATTAGTTCATCTATTATTTTCGAAAGTGGAGAGCTAAAACCATTAGGAGTAGCAGCTTCTGATCAAACTGAACATGAAATAGAATCAGATCAGCATTTACCAACAAGAAGTGGTGGATTTCCTCCAGTTGTGAATGAAGTAAACTACATGACTCCAAACATAGATCATCATTATCCACATATGCTTGGTCAATCAATAATTGTGAATTCCAATGCCAACTATGGAAGAGGAAGTAATGGTGATTACATCTACATGCGGGCTCCTCCAGAAGTACCAATGGCTCGTGCTGTTCCAAACACCAATTATGGGCCTCCTAATGCTCCAGCTGATGCTGAATTTCTGAAGAATCCTGTAGTTTTTTTGACACCTATAAGTGAACAACTGATGCATAATGATTCTTACTTAGCACTTAATTCCAATTCTGGTTACAACATCCAGCCAGTTCTTCTACCAGCTCAACAAAATTTGCATTCACCTGGAATCATCAATGGGTATGCAGGTGTAACTTATCAGCAGATGCCCTTTACTGCTCCTAATGTTATTTTTCAGAGAGTATCTGATTTTCCTGTAAACTTTACTGGATATGAAGAACGTGAAGAAAACAGCACAAAGGCTGTTCATCCTCGTGGAGTGCCTCAGGCTCTAACTCCAGCAGTTCAGTCTAAAGCTTCAAGTTCCCTTACCTTACCAAAACTGACACCAGCAGGAAGTCTCATTCCTAAGGAAGAGACTGAACTAGAAAGAGCTGAACGTGTAAACAAGGCTTTTGAAAGAATGATACAGTTTGTAAACATACTGGGACAGGTTGATACATATATTACAGATAGAGCAAAAACAGCTGTTCGTAAATTAGCTCTTCTTTATGAAGATGATGATGATGATGATGACCGATACTATTCCAGAAGTCGAAAAAGGCGACATTAATTTCCACAAAAACTTTTGAATTTTAAATTAGAGAAGAGTGGAAAGTTGCATTAAAGTGACAGTACTGCATGGAATGCACATTAACATATATATATTTATAACAAAAGGGGTTCCATGGAGTACTGCATCAATTTCATGTAAACTTAAAAGTTTCATGAAATTCAGTATGATTCATGATAGGAAATATCCTTAGATATAAAAGTTTAAACTAATTATTAGTTAACAGAGAAATTACTTGTTTTTCTATGGTATAACGTTTTTATCACTTACAGCAAACTTAAAATATGCTGAGTATGAGGCTAAACACAAGTAGAATTTATAAGAATTTAATAATAATGTAAATTAAGGAAAAACAGTTTAGAATAAAGTACACTAAAGTTAAAATTTTCTTAAACAGTGTTGAACTGAAATGATGGCTCTCTTTATGCTTGTTTCTCCAGGAATTTAGAATAGGTACCGAATTATTAAAACTGCTATAATATGCTATTTGTAACATATATACAAAATATATTAATCATCTGATTGAAAGCAATTGGTAGGTAAGTGTACTTTTGTGACAGCTGAGGTGCTAGCACATTACAGACAAGTAGGGAAGATTCCCCTCACCAAGAAGTCAATAAAAGCAGTGCAGCATACTTTGTGAAACCCACCATGAAATAAATACAAATTCTGAACTGTTAAAAGCAGTGAATCACCTGCTAAAACTCGCTATATGGGAGAAGACTTTCATTCAAACACATAGCCATAGAATTATGAACTTTGTAATCCTACCTGCTTACATCTATATCAGGTTCATCATGCCATCTATCAGGGACCAGGTAATCTACAGCACATGATGGAAGTGAGAGCTTTTGAAACATGTCCTGTTAATTTACAGTGTAAGTGAAGCTAAAGTGTTTCAAAATTTGACTTGCAACATTCATTCATAAGATACACAATGTTGGTGATTTCCTCATTATTATACGTACTAAGGACTTTTTGTAACTTAAATACTCTGCAGCTCTGGTTTATAATAATGTTTTGTTGTGTCATCCTACTGTGCACAATACACATGTATGGTTCAGTTGCAGTTCTTCCAACTCATTCAGTTACTACTAACTTGTGTGATGAGTTATGTAGTCTTGGGTCTTTCTAAATGAAAGTACTTTCAGGTGTTATAAAATGTAAATTTACATTCCTGTTCATGAAGAAGGTGATATTGACCAGATGAGATGCACCATGTTTAAGGGTGTTAATCTACAAGCCATGATGTTAAAAATGACATGCTGAAACATACAAAATTGTAAAACACTTTTACAATGGTGCCGTTGAGTAAAATCCAACCCCTATATTGATGGAGAAAATAAAAATGGGCTGACAGATGCTATTGCATCAAAAAGTTTGTCAGTAAATGTAGAGACTATGTCCCGCTTCATTTTGAAACTATGAAATCCCTAGCTCACAGATTACATTTCTGTTAGAAAAACTATGGAGAATATTAACATATGGAACTAATATTGCCAGGTACTCATATGTACAAGAGTCTAGAATATAATTTCTGAAGGTGAAAGTTTTGAAAGCTATATGCTCCATGCTGGTTACAATGGAAATACCAAAATCTGATATGTAAACAAAGGCAAAATGTAGTGTGCAGCTCCATAAAAAGTGTAACAAGTCCATAGATCTTCCCATGAGTCATGTCTCAAAATCAATGTCTATCAAGGTTCAATAAAACTACTAGGATTGTGGACTGAGAGACAAGCACCTGAGCACTTATTACGTAGGTACTCTAATAGCTAACACTCTGTGTACTTTTAGAGACATTTAAAGCCTGCTACCTCTCTTGATTCAATCCATTAACACTTTATAAGATGTTATAAAAAATTCTGTAACAGTTATATTTATTCATGTAATTCTATTTATATTATCCTATTTGCATTTACTTATTTAATCAGTATTCTAAAAGAAATCATAAATTACAGTGTTAAGCGTCCCAAAAAATGAAAACTATTGGTGTCATTAAAAAAAATTAAATATACGGTCAATGTTTTGCCTGTATATCAAGTAATTATTGATAACTCCTAACACTCATCTAAGTAATTTGATCACTATAGCACCAATACTATTCTCTGTAATGTTTATGGTTGCAAATGATACAAAAAGAACAAAGCATTACAGCAGGGGTCGGCAAATCTGCACCGGCTGATGATATGACGTAAAACCACAGTAAGGGGCAAAGAAATACTTCACTGTTTCACCCTCTCTCCACCAAACACGTAGGTTAAAAGGTACACTATTTCAAAACCATGAAAATGCAAAGGAACCTTCTCCCACATTTATGTAGTTTTCTAATAACTAGAAGTAATGTTAACAGTAATGCCATCTTCAAATTAGTTGAAAATCAGGAACAACTTACTTATCGACATGAAACATCACTCTGTATATACCTAGTTAATATAATGTGAAGTACAACAGTTATCACATGCTGAAGACAGAGAACAGACATCTCCAAAAGTACTTCACATTATATTAACTATATATAGAGCAATGTTTCCTGCTAACAAGTAAGTTGCTCCTAATATGCAATTAATATTTATGTAGGTTTGTTAGCAAAGTTAAGAAAGAGTCCTAACACAAAAGGTTTTATGATCTCAAAGCATTGAACCACGATTTTCAACTTTTTGCAAATCCTTTCACATGGGCATTAGTATAGTAAAACCACAATTATGAATTGAGATTGTGAATTGACAAACACAGATTTGAAATCACAATTACAAAATAAGGTAAAAATTAGGTTTATTTAGACAACTGGAATTGGCAACATTTCCGTCTTCAGTAATATATTCAGCCCAACATATATGTGTGTAAGCAATTTTTTTGTCTAAAATTAAGATTATAAAATCTAAAAGTATATCATGGTTGATAGATAAAACACTACATGCTCTGTTGACATCAGTATGTTCTTGTGCACTAATATTAAATATATGCAAAATTGTAAAGCTCTAGGTAAAGTGAAGAATAAGATCAAAAATTAATGTTAAAGCCTTCCAGTCATAACATACATAAACATATGTATATAAAATCAAACATGGATTAAAGAAGTTCTTACTCCGCCACTGCAGCTTCCAAAATCTCCTTTCTTGAACCATGCATTACATACATATGTGTATGCCAGGTTGCATTCAGTGACATCATCATTCTTGTAATTGCAATGACCAATATGCCAACTACTTTACAGCATACTTTCATAGTATGTTTAACTATAAAACACTGGAAGGCACAGCAAGCCTCTGATTGGATTTAGTGTCGAGCCATTCACCATTAAATTTTGTGTCAGCCATAATTATGAAATATACAGACACCATATCTACAGCAAGTAACAGCTTCAGTCTGTTTTCATAAAACAGCTTTATGTAAGTATAATTTAAGTTTAACAAATAAAAATTCTTCAACACCTTAAATATCATTAGAAAACTACCTTAAAAAATTGCAGATAGAAATACATAAACTTCTGCAACAAAAAATAATTCTGTAGTAGTAAACAAGTTGAATGTAAATAATAAACTTAAACACTACCTTATTTACAATTATTTATGCTAAACGTAATACCTATTTTATAACTTCTTCTGGCTTTGTATATAACCATATTGTATTTATAATTGTATTTATAAATCTGTGGATGAATAAATTATTGTTATTTATTATTGCTGTTGTTGTCATCATTGTTGTTGTTTCTTGAAGGTACAAACTTCTTGTTATTGTCTTCTGTTTTCTTATTGCACCATAAGTTATTTAAATATCATTTCCATGTTATTACTTTTATAATAACAAGGGTTCTACAAACATTCACAAAATGTGCTTTTTGATACATATAGTTGTACCGTACTGTGCTTTCTGGAGTTTAAGTGCAGCAGGACTAGGGTTATCAGATCATTTTATGGAAATGTAGGACATAGTGGTAAAAACTCTGATGTGTTGCACTCACATGACTTTCTCTACTCTTGTACTAACCATTCTTACATCTTCTTTGTGTTAGTTGAGATAAACATTTGTGCAAATTATCTTATTGCTTATTTTCTTGTAGGTGCAAGGGGAATATGGGAATACAGTAGGCTTTGAGTGATGGTTAACTCTTTTAAAGCTTTGAGATCCCATTCTCTTTGCATGCTTAATATACACAAAATGAACAACAATGCTCCATTTGACAAAAGTTTATTTTTCCAAAACTAACACAAATAACAAGGAATATCTCCGAAATGGTTCACTCTACAACAACTTTATTTGACTTAAGTTGTGTGTTTTAGGAAGATCTGAATTTTTTGTATAGTAAGATTTAATCTATCTCTTACGGTTTGCCAGTTATGCAAAAGTCACCCGGAGTAAATAAGACTACATGGGCTATAGCCAGAAAATTCAAGACATACATTTCATTTGTCATAAAAATATCTTAAACATGTGGCATTTTAATCAAAATCATTAGTGCCATTGATAAAAAAATCTAAGTTTTCCATGAAAGGGTAGTTTAGGGTGGAGGAATTTTCTTTAAAATCTTCATATCACATCCTTGAAAGACATTAAACTTAAATACCAACTCTAGTTTCTAACCAACTTTTTTTTTTAGTTATGCTGTCCAACAGTCAGTTATACTTCTCTGGAGAAGTAATCCTTACAAAACATCTAGTTTGTTTGAAATATAATCAAGAAATTCCACACAACTGAAGTTTTTAAAATAGTACTTCACTAGAATTATACCTCTATGTGAATCAATAATGTTCCTTTCATCTATTCACTATGTTCTTATTAGAGAAAATACTCTTTCACCATTAGGACTGTGTTGTTTTGCCTCCACAGAATACCAACCTTTTGCCTTGGAGTACAAATGCTGCATTGCCAACCTCTTGTTCAATGTGACTATGCACAAGTATACTCATTGACTGTAGTCAGTGCAGCTCTGTTGCCATAGTGAGTTGCAGTTGTTGCTAATAACCAATTACTCATTTCTATTTTCAGAGTTGCCAGTTCATTTTCTAATGATCACTGCTTATTTCTGAAAATGTAGGACATTAGAGACTTCTCAATAATTCTCCCTGGATGCCTGACAAATGGTTAAAATGTAGGACATGTCCGGGAATTTCTGGACATCTGGTATCCCCAAGCAGGACATCTATGAAAGGTGAAACCAATGACAACGAAAGATGACTTTTTTACAGTATTCAGAAAGAAGCACAAATGATATCCTGACACAAAGAGTGGACTCTACACATTACTTTGCCATCTTTCAATCAGACTGCATTAAAATTTAATGCAAAAGAAGTATGTAGTTCACTATCAGTGAACTAGCAGAAACATTACTGTCTTGAAATATTTCCATTACAGCAAGCAATGTGATAAATGTCATAAAGGGTGAACTTTGGTTATTCTCTGAATTAAATATGCGAGTTGTATTTACTTCGAACATTTCAGGCCTATTAGCTTTAAAAGGAATGTATAAGAGTTTAACAACAGCTTAAGATACATTTTTCTCTAAAAGTATACGGGAATTCAATCATAACATAAGAAACAATAAGAAATCAATTTCCTTTAATAATATGTCAAGAAAAAGCATTCATCAGTGTTGTTTTAGTCATTATTTTATTAACTTAACAAATTTTTGTACAGTATTCAAGTTAGATGTACAAAATATTTAATCACTGTTTTATTAACATAATTTTGTACATTATTCAAGTATTTCACAAGCTATTAAGGAAATTCAGTAATTAATTACTACAGAATGACTTCTATTTTCATCTCAGGAAGTGGCCATAATCACTGATATGATTAATAGCAGCAAACTGGGTAGTGTAGTGCTTGAAGCATCTTGAGACCATTTTGCAAAGAGAGCTAAAAAAGAATAACATATTAATAACAGTAACATATTTTCTACCCTGAATATGCATTTACGTACATAGCTATAAAATTGAATTGATGAGAAAATTCAAATGTTATTATGAAGATATAAGATTATATAGATTCCACGGATATATGTGTATTTTATAGCAATATTACTATGAAGAGCAACTTTTCACAAAAGCTTTTTGTTTTTCTTCCTTTTTCCTTTCTTTCTTGAAAATTGTCTGAAAATCAACAATAATTATCAAAATTGTAATCAGATTTTCTTATTCTATATAAATCTATTGATTTTTATTTGCAAAACAACTTGAAATTAATTTGATATGCAATTGTGGAATTATATCATTATAAAATAAAGCGTAAAGAGAAATGATAGTATAACTTCAGGTTTGTGTCTAAAAAAAAAGAATCCATTAAGAAAAGTGTGGCAAAATGGCACCACAATGTTTCATTTTTGTTGTCCTTGAAAAAAACTGCATCAGTAGTTTGGCTAATGTTGTGACTGCTTCAGCCACAGGCGTTGCCTAGCATATTCAATACTCCTTCCTCCTCTCAATCGTCCTCAAGGTCACATGTTTGTGGCCAAGACCTTGGCTGCATCAGAAATTGGAATGCTTTGACTTGACAGAATCAGAATCATGAGAGTTTATTCGCCATGTAATTACCTTTTACAGTGGTTTGTTAAAAACATTAAAAAATGTGTGTTTAAATTTAGACTTTAAACTCTACATTTAACAGAAATATATACATATATAAAACTTAAAGCCCAGGAGAGGTATATGACTACCATTACTTTTATACTCTTCTAGCAAATAGAAGACATTTTGGATAAGGAAGGATTTTATGGCTTTAATTCTTTTCGTTCATCTTTTATATCAGGAGTCGGGAAATTAGTCATTGCAGTTGAAGGAATGGTGATGCCACGAAATACAACCCAGTGTGCTCATAACACACAGTTCGAAGGAGGGGGTTTCAGAAACTGCAGTGGCACTGTAGTAGCTTCCCTAACACGTTTGGTTTTATAGTGTTTAATGCATATATATGGACATATATGCAATCAACATAGTTTTATTTTATTCTTTAGGCATTTGGAGCATTTCAGTTTTGCAATTTCAGTTTCAAATCTAATATTAATTCACTAGCACTGACAGCAATTGTAATCTGCTTTTAGATTTTCAGATCTTCAGTTTAGAAAACAAAATGCTCACACATATATGTTGAGGCAAACACAGCATAATATGTGCCACAAATGAATGGAGATGTGGAAACATCATGTCAAATGCTCTAAATAAATCTAAATTTGTAAAGGTGACTTCAAAATTTTGTTTGCCTGTAAATTTGCAACATCAGCGGTGTATAAAAATCTATAGTTAATCTACCATTTTATGGAGCTAAAAGATTAACCAACTCTGAATTCAAAAAAAGTATTGCAAAATATTACTATGAAAATCAAAGAATAAAAGATGGGAACTACCAAACATTCAAACAATAATTCCTGAGTATCCTCGAAAAACAGCAGTTGCAACCTTCAGGTTGATTACAGGACATGATTGTCTGGCAAAACATTTAAACAGAATTGGGATATATTCTTCACCACTCTGTCCTCTATGTGATCTGCAAGAGGAAATGGATCGAGACCACCTTCAAATATGCCCGGCCACTTCTAGTGCCCCATCCATCAGTGAAAAATATTGGATAGCAAGAGGATTAATGACTTCATTGTCAGAAATCCAGCATTAGCTAACAACAACAACAAAATTTGCAACATCAATTTATAATTGTGATTTTACTGCATGAATTGCGAAAAGTTGGATAAAAGTGATTTGAATAAAAAAACCTACAATAATGTTTTTCTATGCTATTCATGATTCATTTGTGCTTGAATCCCCCAATTCTATTGGTAAAATTACAGGCAGTCTAATGATTACAGACCTAAAAGTATTGTTAAATTAGGCGCAAATTGCAAATACCACATACTCATTTTCTCTAAGCCTTGCTTCAAGGTTGCCTACCATATGTTTGTCTACAGTGATCTATAATAGTTATAATATCAATATGATATGCATTAATTACACAGTCTATGACAATTTTAGGAATTTAGTAAGTTTCTTTCTCCTTATTCCTCACTAGCTCAAATTTTCTTAGTTGCAGATTCAGTTACTCTGCACCAGGAATCCCTTTAGTTTCAATCTTAAGGAAATCCTAGTTAATAAGAGTTTTAAGTGGATGACTGCACACATTTGTTTGCTTTAGGCATAGGTATCATTATACATAATAGCTTGTGTTAAATCTGTGATTGAAAGTAATCATCATTTAGTTATTCATCATACCAGAGTGATTTCCATTTGTATGCATGAAAATAAATTTAAAGATGAAAATTGCTTTTTTTCTGATCAAATGAAGCACATATTAATGTGCTGATACTGCAATTTTAGAATTGATTGGATTTGTAGAAACCTGTACAAGTGACTATTTATGCACTGACCAAGACCCATGGAGGCAACTTTTAGGGGTCAGCAAATTTTTTAAAGTAGGAATATTTTACTATCCCATATGTTAGCTATGAAGTATTACTTATTATCCACTATCATGATTTTACTCCCTTATCACTGTCTTAATCAATAAAATAGAACTGAATTATTTATAAGTAGAAAAAGAAATAACATTTGATGAAAGCCTCTAACAGATGCAACACATAACAGCCCAGAGAAATGAAAAGGAGAAATGCTTTCATTAAACAGTCCCATGTGCTTGCAAAACTGTATCTTTAGAAGCGCTAAGTATTTTGATGAATTGATATAACAACTAGCTTTTACATTAGACTATCCCGTTTTAAATGATGATGATCATGGCGGTGGCAGTGACAGTTGCAGTGGTGGTGTCAGTACTGGTTTCAGTAATGGTGGTGTGGTGATGGTGGTAGTCATGGTGGTAGTGTGATGATGGTGGTGGTCGTGGTGGTAGTGATGGTGTCAATGCTGGTTTCAGTGGTTTTGGTGGTGTGGTTATGGTGATGGTGATGGTCGTAGTGGTAGTGGTGGTGGTGTCAGCACTGGTTTCATGGTAGTGTGGTAATAGTGGTGGTCGTGGTGGTACTGATGGTGTTATCAGTAGCAGTTTCAGTTGTGGTGGTGTCAGTGTTGGTTTCAATGGTGGTGATGGCATTGGTGGTGGTGTGAGAATGATGGTGTGAGGGTGGTGGTGTTGGTGGCAGTGGTGATATTGGTGGCAGAGGTGCTGTTGGTGGCAGTGGTGGTGTTGGTGGTGGTGATGGTGGTGGTATTGGTGGTTGTGCTGGTGGTGGTGTTGGTGTTGGTGGTGCTGGAGTTGGTGGTGGTGTTGGTGGTGGTATTGGTGGTTGTGCTGGTGGTGGTAATGTTGGTGATGTTAGTGGTGATGGTGGTGTTGGTGATGGTGTTGGTGGTGCTGGTGTTGGTGGTGGTAGTGGAGGTGGTATCAGTTCTGGTTGTAGTGATGTTGTAGTGGTGGTGAAAAAGTATTTTTAAGTTTAACAATATACCTGTATCTTCTCCTGTAGTGCTCCAGCCAACAACATTTGTGTCTCGATTCTGTACATGAAGCCACAAGGTTAATGGCTGGAAGAAATCAATTAGTGGTCGGGCATCCAATTTATCAGTTCGTCCTCTAGTCATAGCCCTGATCACTTCTGGCCATGGCTTTGAAGCACCTAATGCCAAAACCTCTCTAAAACCCACAATGAAGAAAAACATATAGACAGTTGAGCAAAATATTAACATATTTTCTTTCTGGTGATCAGCTGTTCAAAGAGATGAACTTCACTTGAAATAACTGATCATTCCATAATAAGAACAGCAAAAAGCACTTAACTAAAACAAATAAGACAAAATAACAAGAGAGTGAGAGAAGGAAAGAAGGCAAATAAAGATAATTTTAAGACAGCAATTCTCCTCAGAAGCTATGGACTTCATTAACTGGACTTACATTAAGTAAAAAAAACATATCTACTTAACCATCATTATCATGAATACCCTAGAAACTCATGAAATCTGTTCCATTTAAAATAATTGGATGCAAGTTTTATATTTTCTGTTCTTAATTCCTGCATATTTTCTTTTCTTGTTTATTAACCAGCTCTGGTATCTTCTTCTGCCAATGCATGAACCACAATCAAGAAGCTTCACTAAATGCATTGCATACATGAGTTGTAAAAAGATGATAATGTACACAACAGAGGCAAACAAATTGTTCTACATTAAACTAACTATATTGTATCTTCAGATTAATGGCCAAGCATGCTCTAAGTTATGTCACCTTCCAAGCTGGAGGAGATATAAACTGTCAGTCAAAATACAGGTTTGGTATTAATTAAGGAAAATTTAAGCTATTGACAGTGAAACAGCAGAATATATCATAAGAACAAATTAGAAACTAAAAGCTTCACTTATCTTAGTAATATTGCAAGATCTTTCATAATCTCTTGGATAGCTTTGAAAATAAGTTAGATACAACTTGAAACTAGTCAGCTCTGAAAGCTCTTGCAATATTACTAAGATAAGTGAAGCTTTTATTTCTAATTTGTTCTTATTTTATATACAGGTTTGGTATATTTATGCTTGGAGTATTAGTTGCATACTGCATTTGAACCACATCTTCTACTGTCAGGGTATCCTTACCTTGAGGGGCTCATGGTGGAGGTTTTTTAACACAGAGATCTGTAAATTACATTAAAATTTAAAGTAATAAGAAATAGCATTGGAAGAAACCTTTACTCACACAAAATAATATCTGAAGTTTCAATTTGATTATCTCTGGATAAACGAAACCCTCCGGATTATATGTTGTGTAAGCTCTGAGCATAAGGGATTCCTGAGCTTCACAGAAAACACAATAATGACAACTGACTCTCCACAGCATCAACAAGGTAAGAAAATGATATAAGCCACCAGAGGTTAGTCTGGGATCATACACTGCATGTTTTCAAACAGACCAATTCCTTAGTCATATTGCACATAAGAAACACCTAGTATCAAAAGCCACCGAATGTATTTTTTGACCAAATTGAGTTATGCATCACTTCTGATATGTTTTGCCGGAAGGAATTTATGTAACTGTGATAAAAGAGCAAAACCTCACACATGTTATTAAAATATGTAATCAAAAATGAGGCTGAGTATTAATAACCACCAAATCCAGCACCTATATTGACATTTATAAATTCAAAGCTTGCCAAATCCCTTCAATACTTTCCATGACTTCCCAATTTGTCATAGGAAAACGTTGGCTGCTTACACATGGTGTGAAAAAGATTTTTATAAAAACTGCAAGCATAATTTCTTCTTGTGCTTTCTATCATCACAATAATGAACACTGAGTTTGAAGAGAAAACAGTAGTTAAATATTATTTATTTATGCCAACAAACTTACTGTTGGTGTTTTTAAACACACAAGCCGTGTGTGGGCAAAGTTTGAGAGGTAGAACTGGAACTTAAAAATTCAATGCCACAACTGGGATTTGAACCACAGACCTTCCGCATTGAATTTTTAAGTTCCAGTTCTACCTCTCAGTAGTTAAGTGTTTTGCAGATGGGGATGGTGGGTGCAAGCAAGTTGATTGTGTAGAAATAAAATTTCTGATGGTTTGACACTCTTTCTCCCACTAACAGGGCTGAATTGAAAAAGACGTGAGAAAGGTACTATCCTTCAGCTGAAAGAAGATGAAGAAATTATCCAAAGATGTGGCGGAGTATTTAAAGTAACTAATATTTATTTTCAAAATTGGAAATCCACAATGATGATGATGATGACTGGTGGTGGTGGCAGTGGTGGTGTCAGTGGTAGTGGCGGTGGTGGTGGTGGTGACGACGACGGCGACGACGATGATGACAATGACGATGATGATGAAATAATAATAGGAAGAGGAAGAAGACGAAGGTGAAGATGAAGATGAAGAAGAAGAAGAAGAAGAAGAAGAAGAAGAAGAAGAAGAAGAAGAAGAAGAAGAAGAAGAAGAAGAAGAAGAAGAAGAAGAAGAAGAAGAAGGAGGAGGAGGAGGAGGAGGCATAAATAACATTGTGATTGGGAAGTTTTTTCATCGCAATGTAGTTTGTAGGTCTAGGCTTGTCACTAAGGCTACTCTAAACACGTTAGACCCCAAGCTTCTGCCAAGATGCATGATGTATGAAAATAACTAATCAAAAAAATTTGGATAAGAATGGGGGAAGAATGAGCTGCTTCACTTTTATTCTGCTTAGGAAAACCAAGATGATCTGGGACCTCAGATTGGAAAAAATGATGAAGTATTTCATGAAGTAGATACAAACACATATGTAATGTTGTTGTTGTTTTCTAGTGCCTTGCATCTGGCAATGAAGCCATTAGCATTCGTGCTTTCCAATACTTTTGAACTGTAGTTTCTTCTGATCTTAATGCTTCACAGGTCTTCAAGTGGTCTTCGTTCATTTCTGCTGGATCGTTACACAGGACACATATTGGTGAGGCTGAGATACCTATTCTGTAGAGATGACTTGCCAAGCAGTCATGATTTGTCAATAGTCGGAAGGCTGCAACAGCTGTTTTCCTTGGTCTCTGGGGGATTATATCTGGATTGGAAAGTAGTGTAATCCATTTTTTATCTTTGGCATTTGTTTCTATTTCTTGTAGATATGAATGACAAAAATTTTTTATGATCAAGCGTTTTATTGAGGAATATGAGAAATTGAATTTAGACTTTTGTTTTATTGTTGTGCCTTTCTTTGCAAGTGAGTCTGCAGCTTCGTTCCCCATGACTCCACAGTGTGCTGGAATCCATTGGAGATGAACAGTCTTATTAACTTTTTGGAGTTGTGTTAACATTTTGTAGCATTCTCTAATTTTTGTTGACTTCTTTGTAGTATTTGAACATATTCCCTGAATTGCAGCTTTAGAATCTGAAAGAATTACTGCCTTGTTAAATTTATTTAAGGGAAGAGTTAATAATTGTCGGAGAGCAATGTATATAGCCTCTATTTCTCCATCATAATTTGTTGTGTCTCTGCCAACAGAATGATAAAAGGAAAAATGTGAACACGTAACTCCAGCTCCAGTAAGGAGTAAAATGAAAGAAAAGTTTAACCTAGGAGTCATAGTTTTAATAATGCTTTCTTATTTATTTGTAATCAAGTGACACCTGCTTTTATGGGTATTAAAACTAACTTCTTAGATAACTCAATTCATGAAAAGGTTACTTTTTTATATTCAGCAGGTGATAGAACCTTTTTTAGTATAACCCATAATTTCAAATCTTATATTCTTCAGTTTAAAAAATGACTAAATCTAAATTTTGGCACCAAACACTGCCACATCCAATTTTCTTCAAATTTATTTCTGAAATATTTGAAAAATCATATATATGACTCATTTAAGATTTTAACATTGAAGTTAACTTACTTTGGATAATGGTTTATTCTGGGCAGTTTTTTGCAATTATCCAAAAAATTAGGTGAATGGATTTGGTAGCATTTGATACTATACCTCACATTACTAGTATGCTTGTGTCTTGCAATTTTTGCCAATTTTCTTGTAAGCAACTTAATTTTTACAATCACAATCCTGTCAGTTATATCAGTGTGCAAAATGTATAACTTCAATTCAATATAGAGTAACTATCCCCCATTAACCACCATTTTTGTTAACATTGAAAGCAAATATTTCAGGATATATATATAGTTTTAGAAACAAGTGACATTAGCATAAAATCTAATATAAATGTCCAATTAATTTGTTTAAGAGCACCTTAGAAGTGCTTCTTCTTTATCATTAACACATTTTATGAAACTTTTTCCCATAAGAAGAAACACAATGCATACACAGGTAAAAAAAACTGGATGTAGGATGAACAACTCAAGTATAAAATATTTATGACCTTCACATCTAAGCTTCTAGCTTTTCAAGACAGTTCATGAGCTCAAGACTTTCTTATAGGTATTTAAATTTCAGCTCACCCTAAGAGTCTACCTGCTTCACGAGATCTATAGACATCACATGTGTGCAAAGGCCCAAAATGTCCAGCAGCTTCACAAAGAGCTTGATGTAATTGGAACTGCAAAACTAGGCTGACAAAATATCTGTAACAAACACCAGAATAAATATACTATAGCACTTTTATTATGTTTTTCAGATGCCTATTTTAGTATGTAGGGGAGACCAGAGCACCTTGAAACATGGCCCACCTTGGGTCACCGACTGTTTTGGTAAATCTAATATGTTTTGATTGGTGCTATATGAATTTTACAATGTTGTCAATACATACCATCCAGGTTGCAATGATCTGGCTTCTTTGTTTGAGAGCACAGTTAGTGTTAATGTTTCCTGTACAAATGTGAAATCTGTAGCTATCAGAAATGTTTATTATTTTTTATAATTATGAATACTTTTGATTTAGCTACTGATCAAGGTTCTGTGCATCATTAATCATTGTACTATACTGCAGGTAATTATCTATCATTAATGATTTGGGTTATGTTTGGTCACTTTTATAATCAACTCCTTTTGGGGCATCATGCGTCAGTCATAACTGGGATACCATTGGTCATACACTGAACAAATTTAGGAAACAGAGAATATAAAATATTTAAAATATTTGTTATGTTGCTTTTTCGGTTAAGGCTTTAACATACAAGAGCAAAATCTGACAAATGATTGTTTCAAGAAGATGATATGAAGAGAGCACTTAATTTGGTTGCTGAAAGGAGGTCATTAGAAGTGTGGGTGATGAATGTGGTATTAAGAGAGAGACTCTGAAGTGCAAGATCATGATAATGAAGTTGTATCCTAGGGTTGAAGTTGAGCATAAATCAATTTACAGCCATTAATAAAGTTTTACAGAAGATCAAAAACTCCTCATAGCTATTAATCTTAAAACATGCCTAAAAATGTTTTATGGGTTAACAACAAAACAACATTGAAAACTGACTTACCAAACTGCTGTTGAAAATAATGTTAAATGACCAGAATTATGGAAAGAAAGGGAGATAGATCATCCGTTGACGTTCAGTTCTCTTGTCACATTCTTTAGGACCAGGCTAGCCAAAGTCTCAGGATTCTTTAAAACTTTCCAACATAGTGCAACCAAATTTTCTTTAACCATTTCCCAATGATATTCGTAAAATTTTCAGTGAAATACGGCTCCATATCAGTCGTTGCTGAGAGTAGCAGAGTACAATGGTCACATCATTGAGGATGTTCAACGCAGCTTCGAATGAAATGTCTGGAAGGAGATTTTCCATTAGACCACAGCCCACAAGCCCGGATTATCATTTTGTATTTTATGACACTGGCCGTGAAAGCTTGCGCAATTTGATTTCTTGTTAATATTTAAGTAATACGACAGCATTCTGTTTGTATGATTTGGGAATAATTGAAATAATATTATAAGCTTAAGAGTATCAAATGCTGCCTCCCAACTCCACGATATGGAAATATTGTGTCTGTGTTCTATCTCAGAGGAATTATATTCAAATTCTGGTTGGTGTGAGTTGTCCGAATAAAGGTTTTCTTAGAATTTTCGTATCCCTCATAGGATAAGTGGAGAATTCAATGTCATACTGGCAAATTATCACAGTAGCTCAGTGGTTAGAGCAGTTGTGTGTGAAGCAGAAGGTCTTGGTTCAAATCCTGGCTGTGGCATTGAATTTTTCAGTTCCAATTCTACCCCTCTCTCATAGATATATTGTTTATAAATAATATATAACATATTTATATATAATATATTGTTTCTTAACCACATTAATATCAGAAATGTTAACCATAGACTTTTTAAGGCTTCTCCATTATTCATACTTCAACTCACTCATACCTTAATGGAGCCATGTTTTGGGGAAACTTGGTAAGATATAATGCTGTATTCAAAATTCAAAAAAGAGCCATTAGACTTATGACATCACCAGCAAAAGGTAACTTTCAGGCGTTATTTAAAATATTAAGTATTAGCCCTTAACCTCTTAATACACATATGAAGTCTTGGAGTATGTTAAGAATAATTTAGAGAAATTTTGACTAGGTTTGCAGGTTCATGGTCGCAATAATCAACTATCAGTTATGTTAAACAACACATTTTACTTAAGGGAAGCTTCAATAGTAACATAATCACTTACCAAACAACATTAAAAATGTCACCAAAATTAACAAATTCAAAAGTAGACTGGAGAAATCCCTACACAATCATTGTTTTTACAACAAATAATATCTTAGCACACATACAAATTATTCCTAGCAGTAATTTCATGTCAGAATATTATCTGCTTTGATTATTATAAATATTGTACGTAACAACTACTTAGAGTACCTACTAGTTATTTTGTATTTTGTAAAACCCTATATGTATAAATCTACATGTCCCATAAAATGCATTTGTCTAGTTGTATGATTAAATAAATAAATAAATAACATAGAGACTTATTGTTTTTTTATATAAAATACACACTCTAACTTCCTACCTGGCATACGGCATATCCGCTGGTATGTGATATTTAGATGCTGGGTCGAAGTCATTTTCTGTTCGAGGAATTGGAGGTATTACACCTTGGTGTCTCAGGCGTAGTTCCCACCATCGTGCATTCATCTCATCTATACTCCAATCTCCAGCAAAGAGACCCCAGCGCCACTAAAATATTTTCTAAGTACAGTTGAAAACAGGTATCTTCTACATGAATGAAAAGCAACTTTTGATTAATAAAATTATATTATCTTCTAACACAACATTGCTCACCTGATCCACAAGATATGCAAATGGAAGATAGGCAATCTTCTCAAGAGCCAACACATAAAGAAAATTAAGATTTGTTTCTGAAACAAAATTAATTAAAGTATTAGACAGCATCCATGCAAAATTGAAGTATGAATTATTTTAAAATAATGAACATTATGGCTATTGAAAGCAGTTGTGATGCAAAACAAATCAAAGTATAAGACAGGACATTGTAGTAACCATATTCTGACATCTTGTTAGAAAACCATCCTGAATGTCTCATTCTTCTTCAAAGAGAGAGAGAGAAATATCAGTTTGACTTTTGCTCCTTCCCTAATCTACAGCTCAAGCCTTTTCTGATATTGGTGGCATATTCTATATATATTGTATGAATTCAGTGTATATATGCTAGCTGCTTCTAATTAGAAGTGTATGTTACATAGCTTTTGATACAGTTTAACACATGGGTGCACAAACAGCGCTCTTTGAGCGCGAGCGCTCAGTACGAGCGGGTGAGCCATAATGACAGCTCGTAGAGCGCTGACGTGTGATAGAGAAGGATGACGTAGGGCAGTTTGAAAGCAGTAGTCTAGTGCAGTGGTGTCAAGGTCACAGGCACTTCGGGGCTCAACTGTACAACAGTTACATGACGTAATATATCAACACTAGAATCTTTATCAATTGACACCTGTTTACTTGCAAGTTGGTCGCGTCCATGAATAAAACCTTTCTTGGAGTGCGTACACCTTATGAATTTTTTTCCTTTAGAATTGCCTACAAGGATACATAGCACAGGTACAAGTTGGATCTGCGAAGGGGAACAGTACATCTCACACGTAAATAGAAAACCACTTGACATAGTTATTAAAGTTGATTAAAATAGTTGCAACCTTCTGATGATTAGGCTGAATTATAGGTACTATTAAACCTACCCTAGCTTTTGGGTTAGCATTCTCAAACTGGAAAGTACACTACTTACGCACTTACATGTCTCTTAAAGATAGATGTTTTTATTACTTTTCAATACCAGATGTAAAAGTGTCAATCTATTTTGAATGAATGAATGAATAAATAAATAAATAAGAGAATAATTACACTGTATTAATAATAGTGCTTTTAATACGAACTTGTATTAGATATAATCTATATTTATATAAAAAGTAAATCACAACTTTCAAATCCTGTTATACCTTAACTGAATATTTTTATCTATTTTGATTAAACATAATAACAGAATATTTATTTGTATTGTCTTCAAATAAGTGAAATAATACGAAACATTATTAGTAACAGAGGTTGGCGATTTCCTCCAAAATTAAAGGAAAGGACTACATGCAAGTTGTTTGAAAACTACTGTCCTTAAAGATACGTATTTTAGTGATAAGCATTTGCATAATACATTTAAGACACTCTAACTGAAAACCTAAATAAAATACATGTTACACATTTGTAGGATCAGTCACTTGACATGTTTTTTAATTCACACACTTTTCAAAATTTGGCTTACAAAGACAGATTCTAAGACTGGACGACAAATTGCTATGTGAGAGTCTGTTTTGTGGGAAATTAATGCGAATTCTTAGTATAATATTCAACAGAAAACACCACTAACTTAAATTATTAATGCGAATTTTTCAAATAATTACAACCAAAAATCTTGCCTTTGATGACGCTCTTTCGCATAACATTTGTTGTGCCGGGAAAGAAAGGATAAGTTGCTAATGTGAAGACATCAGCAGGTGAGTACTGTTTTCATTGTATGACTGTACATTCCCAGTATTGCGTTTCCCCTCACGTTCTCTCACTCCGCACAGATCCCTAGACTTAAGGTAGCAAACAAAACTGTGGCGTCCTCCTTAAAGTGTATTCATATCATAGCCGAGTAGTACGCACTGTACGATACCTCTCCTCTCTGTCCACTCGTAAACAAGAGCGCTGCCAGTACCTGTACTCCGCTCACGAGCCGTGAGCTGGCTTCGGGAGCGGAAACCCTGTGCAGGCCTGGTTTAACAGAAAATGTTCAAATGCACAGATGGTGCAAGTGTAAGCATGTCTATCTTCTAATACGTATTGCAAATTTTATAATCATTATAGAAGTGAGTTGCATGGATAAGATTTTTCTGAGGCTTTCCTTAATTGAAGAGGGGAATTGGATCCTAGACTTATTTGAACATACATTGAGATTTCATACTTACTTCTGTAGACCAGAGAGTTATAACAGATATTACACTTAGAAGAAGAAAGTGCACATAGACAATATGCAAAGCAGTTACTGTTAGTGCTTTAATGCAATATGTTGAGGAGAAGAAGAAGAGTTGTGATGAATTGCAGAATTTTCTTAATTATATTTTCTTTAGAAACCAGTAACTGCATAGACATCAAGATCATACAAGTAATACTTTGTTAATCACTACACTTTTACTGAGTTAATCATCACCTTATTTATCACCTACTTATCACCTACTTATTTATCACCTGGTTGGGGTTTTTTGTGGCATAATATTATTTTGTGATATTTTCAGCTAAAAGTGGGGAAAGCAAGTACAAATTCATTTCAGGTTCTTTTTTGTTTTTGTCCTTCTTTATTTTTTGCCCCTTAAAAATCTGAGAGCCTTAACATAATCCACATTTATTATCTTGGGAACGTCACTCTTTAATTTTGCTGGAATGAAACATTTAACAGCAAAGTAAGGATATAATTTAAAATTTTGAACCTGTAAATGTAATTGTGACATCAGGCTCAGCACACTATGGAGAACAGATGGGGCCAGGCTGCTTTGTGTCACATACCATGCCGTCTAGCAGGCAAAGACATTCAAGGCTAGGCTGCCTCATGGGACTGCTGTGTGTATGTGACTGTTAGCAATCGAGGCAACAGAAACGAAAGGGGTGTCAGGAGTGTTCATGACACTTCTAGCTGAGTCATTTCCAATGTTTGTGAGTGTGTATAGAAAACAAGAAAAATTTGTGACATCATCCCCAGTATATAAGGAGGCCAGAGGAGTGATTTTTAAAGCTGAGTTACGGACATGAGTCGGTCAGTGTGTCAGTGAGTGTGACACAGCTGTGCATGTGTGTGTCATCGTGAGAAGCTTCAGCGAGTGTCGCTATTGATTACATGGTCATAATTTGTGCATGAGGGACAGAGGAAGTGAAGAAAGACACTAAAAGGATGAGTAAGGTTATGAGAAGTAAAAGTCATGAGTTGTGATATCCCGAAAGACTATAGACTATGTTAACAATGAGAAGAAAGCTGTGTATTTGTGGTAAAATTGTACAAGACAAAAAAGTGATAGAAAAGTAACCAGACTGGATTTTGCCATCTGTGTTATGATATATTGTATTATAAGTTGCCTCAAAATTACTAAAACATTATTCTTGTCACATCTTAATGTATTTTCTTATAGCAGGATAAATTATCATTTATGACAGTATAAATGAAATTTAAGAACTTTAAAGACTTAACAACAATGTACCTTTTGCTGCTGTATAATAATAGTTGCACTTGGGACACTTGTTTTGCTCTAAAATGTTCAAGTTCTAAACTTATTAATACCTGTAACACCAATGATTTAGTAAATATAAATAGCATTACTAACAATGAAACTTTTGTTTAACATTACTTAAACAAAAATTGTGTACTACAGCAATACATAAGTTTCTTGTTGACTTTTGCAAATTCTGGTGTTCACTGATACTGTTAAAATTTGGACAAACTCCATAAGGGGCCAATAGAATGAACATCACAGGTGGCAACAATACTTCCAAATGCCAATTATGAGCTGAAGATGTAAACAATTGTTCATAAAACATGTCAACTGCAGTCAATTTATTAAAGTTACTAAGAAATAAAGCAAAAGTTTAATTGCTGAATTACCTGTTATTAACTCTTATTCTCTTACCATAGTCATCAGTAATATTGTTGAGCAAACCTATCCTTTGGAAATGTCTTGGATTGGAAACTGATAGTGTAATAGTATCACCAATTGCCTCATGAAAACCTGCAACATAAAAGGTGCTTATTATTTTCATTTCATTCATAGCATAATAAACAATATAATGCAAACAAAAATATGTCATTTTCATTAGATGTATTACCTGACCAAGATCATTGCAGTTCTGCATTGGAAACAGCAAGCAGGCAAACTAAGACAATGATGACACGAATACATCAAGAAATGTTGTATAGTCCAATTTACTAACATCCAGCATAACACTCACAGTGCTTATGCTAGTGATTGAATTTACAAAGGACATCAGTTAATCACGAGCAAGCTGAGCATGTTATTTATAATGTTGTTAAGTTTTGTGACAAAGAGAAGAAAGAAGGTCAAAAAATACATATTACAAATGCTACTGAACATGTTGTCGCTTCTACTAGCTGCAGCTAGACAATGATATGCAGTGTTAGAAAAGAGGACCAGTTTGAAGAAAGTAGGGCGAGCAAAACAAAATCACCTTGCAAGATTGGTAAACCTTCTGCAAGTAAAATCATTTTGGGCAAAATGGACAAGTGCATCATTAGAAGAAAGTATCAGGAGTATTACAAAGTTAAAAAAGAAATTCCTACACGGCGAAAATTATTGAACTTTTGCAACGAGATTAATTTCTTGGGGGTGATGGTGAAGAAATGCTTAGGGAAATAGTGAAATTTATTGGATTTCAATATGGAAGAAGAAATGGAAGGGTAATAATCAATCTAGGACTGGATAGCAGTGACGAGTCTGGAGAAGAAATGGCCACCAGATTGGAGACCAACACAGCAAGTGAGAGTGACATCATGGATTACTGTAAGTTTCAGAGAGAGAGAAATGCCTAAATGTGTTGTATTTTAAAGTATTTGTGAATATATTATATATATATAATGTAGTTATACACATAGAAAAAACGTCAACATGAGATCTGTTATCATTCACCTTTTGCCAACCAGACTGTACAGAAGGGCAGGCAAGCCATAATGTGTACAAGTGGCACACTCCAGGATTGCTGTTGTTGTAGTGTTTAGCACCCGCTTTTACTGCATACAGCACCGCAGGCGGTGACACTGATGATACATGGAATGAAGGTGGAGCACCAGTGAAATGAGATGGCGGGGGAAACCGAAGAATCTGGAGGAAACCCACCCCAGCACCGCTATGTCCACCACAAATACCACGTGCAGTGCCTGGGATCGAACCCGGGCCGCTTTGGTGAGAAGCGAATGATCTGACCACTCAGCTGCAGCGCAGCCTAAGCAGGACTGCATTGACCTTGGTTGGGTTATACTTTAACATTAAGGGAGTTATAAACAGACATCACAAATCATATTTTGATACCAAACCATTTGTAATCTATTTTATAATCTATTATCCCAAAAGATAATGGATACAATTAAGAATTTATGAACAGGAATATCAAACAATTAATCATTAGTAATATTAAACACAGAAGATCATTATTATATAAACCTAGATAGCCATTATATTCTTTATACTTTTAAAAGGCTTTATGCCAAAGATAAAATTAACATTTATTTTTAAGTTAATATGAAGGTCCATGTGTTTTGGACCAGCATGTAATTCAGACCAGTGGTTAGCTTTGAGCAACCACAGAAGATACCACCACCACTCAAGTAGGGTGGTGATCTACTATGTGATACCGAAATTTAGATTTCCGATCGAATGGGCTTTTAAAAAAGACACGTTTTAATTTAATTGCCGGATGTGAGATTTGCGATAAGTGTTAAGTAATAACATAAATAGATAATAGAGCAGAAAGTGTTGTAAGGGGAGCAAGATATGAGTAAATAATAGTCGTTAAAGTTGTAGGATAAACACATTATTGGTTTGAAATTAGCGAGTCATGACGTCATACTACATAGTTTAAATACACGTTCGAAAGTCAGTTCTACAAACCTTAAAAGTCGCGCGATATATTTAATAAAAATATAAAGTAAACATCGTTTAATCCTAAAAAGGTAATTATATATTCGAAATTCATAAAAGAACATGTTATAATAGAAAGGGACATTTCTAAATTGCGGGAAAAGGAAATAGCATTTTGGATACGAGGCTTTCTTGGATGACGTCATGACATTCAAATGGAAGAACGGTCTTCTTAGCGTGGGTAAGAGAGAAAGCGTCAGGTCACTACTCAACCAGAGACCAGTACGGCAGGTCGTGCTGCGCGGATGTGAGTGCGATTCCTCTACAGATACAAATATTTTCGGCATAGCTCCCGAAAATATTTAATACGCAATAAATGATATGCAAAGTTGTTCTTGGGTTGTCCATTACACTTACGCAAACCCGAGATAAAAGTAAGAGATCTCTTGCAGAACTAGCCGGAGCAAAACACTTCAAAGGGTAACACCACGTCACCAACGACTTCAGCTTCAAATGGCGATCCAATAACTAGGACACAACGATTATACAGCTTCAAATTGGCATCCCAACGTGTGGCGTCGAAAGAATGGACCAACCCCCCAAGACGACCAGATCAGCATCGAGCCAGCAGACAAGAAGGTGCCCAGCGTGTGAACATCTGTGAAACGTGTAGTGAACAAGTTTAAGTGCAGTTAAAAAAAAAAAGAAAAGTGAAAATTTTGGTGAGTAGAAAAACACATGTAAATAGCTTAGAAATGGAAGACAGTGATAGCGATTTTATAGGTTTTGAAAGTCCGGAAATTGAGAAAAGTGTAAGTAGGATGGAAGAATTTAATCAGAATGTAATTGGTAGCAGAATATGCCAAGAATTAGAAGATCAGAACGTTAGAGAAACACCTAGAGATAGCTCAGAAATGTTTAGTACTAATTCAGAAAGGCCAGCATTTATGTCAGAAATAGAGAATATGTTTCAAACGATAGTGAAAAAGATGAGTACAGAGTTAAGTCAAAAGATGAGTACAGAGTTAAGTCAAAAGATAGATGAAACTAGTATAGAGTTAGGACAGAAATTAGAGAAGGGACAACAGGAATTGGGAATGCAATTGGAAAATCAGAAGAGAGCTTTCGAAACCTTTAGGGAAGAAGTTAGGGAGGAAATTAATAAAGTCAGTAGTGAAGTCAAAGAAAATAGAGAACAGGTTAAGGGAGAATTAGAGACAATAAGGCAAGAAGTAAAGAATTCTGAAAAGAAATTAGGTCAACAAGTGAGTGAAAAATTAGAGAAAGAAAGGGAAAGAGTAACATATAAATTAGACAAACAAAGGGAAGAGGTAGTACAAAGGTTAGATAAAGACAGGGAAGAAATTAGAGAAGAGTTACAGGGGTGTAAAGTTAGAATGGAAAGATCTGATGTAGAAAGTGAAAGGCAGGCTAGAAATTTGGAGGACGTTACAGACCAAATAAAAGGGGTAGTAACAGAAATTACTCAGGTAAAAGAGGCCTTAGAAAATTTGAAATTAAATGAAAATGCATGTAATCACAACAATCTTAGTAATGAAGTTGCAAGAAACGAGGCAATACCAGGTGTATCAGCTGACATTTCGATGCAAAATAGAGGTAACAGTAATTCCCATTCTGATCTCAGAAATAGTGCAGGGACAGGTGACAATTCAAATTTACATTGGCCTAACCATGTCTTAAATGAAATGACACCTCCAGTTTTTGAAAATGAAGATTCAGATGATCCTAAAGCCTTTTTAGAAGGGTTACAAGAGTACTTCACGGTGAAACGTATACCAGAGGAGTACAAGATGGTGATAGTAAGAAAATGCCTAAAGGGTAATGCTGCTAATTGGCTAGGCCTTTCTATGGGTAACAATAATGACTACAGGACCTTTAGGAACATCTTTTTAACCAGATATTGGGGAGCTAGTAGGCAGGCTAATATTAGAGTTGAATTAAGCAATGGAAAATTTAATCCTAGATCGGAGGAATCGATGGTCAACTATTTTATGAGAATAGCGAGAAAATCGAAGATGTTGGATCCTCCCTTGGATGAAAAAGATCTAATAAATATAGTTACTCCACATTTTCCGGAAACGCTTCAACACTACCTAATCATAGCCCGACCCGATAGCATTGCAGCTATGATCGAATTATTATCAGCCTTAGAAGTCAATAAGCCAAAACACGCATTTGGAAATGAATATGAAGGAAAAGAAACTGTCAATTCTTTCGGGCAAGGGGCACAGTATTATCAGAATAGAAGTGAGATTAGGGAAAGATATAAAGGACCAGTACCAAGGATGGAATCATTCCGGTGGGAAAATCAAGGTAGATATAACCAGGAAGGGCGTCACCAAAATAGAAATGGTAATCAAAGGGGAAGAAATATAAGGGTGAATTATATGAATACAAATAGATTTGATCGAGGTAGACGGGGACGTTATTTTGGACATAGTAGAAATTCAAATGATGGGTATTGGACAAACGGAGATAATGAGTTTAGACCGAGGTCACCAAGACAGGAAGAAAGGTATTCTAATGGACGAAATTCCCCCGAAAATGCGGAAATGGTTGAGGCCATTAACACGGTCAAAAACATGGTAGGAAGTAACCCCGATTTAATGCAGGAAAACAGAAGTAACAATTCGGGAAATAGTACAGGAGCAATACCTAAAAATCAGGGAAACGCCAGACCCAGTCAAACGCGCCTTCAGTGAGAACTGGGTATCCTAGTAATGATTGTGATAAGTACTCGGAAATAAATAGTCCTGGAAGGCAAATGATGATACAAAAGAAAAGAGAATGTAAAAATAGAATCGACGAAAACGAAAAAGTAGGAGATCCACCTAAAATCAAAATTGGAGTAAATGGAAAACAATACAATGCAATTATAGATACGGGATCAAATAGCACAGTATGCTCACAAAATTTTTATGATAATTTACAAAGTAGTGGTTTTAAAGTAATGTCTTTACCAGTTAATGGGATATATTGCTCGCTAGCTGTGGGAAAACGAAAAGAGAGAGTAAAATTTCAAGCAATGATAAATATTGAAATAAATGGGAGAATACTAGGAATTTTATTTCTGATTGTAGGAAGACTTGTGACAGATATTATAATAGGTTGTGATTGTCTTTATGCCTGGGAAGCTGTGGTGAATTTTAAAAACATGATTCTAGAAATGAAAGTTGAAGATGAGACCATTATAGTGCCTTTTGTGGAAGATAGTAGTTCAGAAACTATTGTAAGAGAAAAAGAGGAAGAAGAAATCCAAGGGGATACATTCTTTGTAGAATATGTTAAAGTAGGAGCTATGGAATTAACTGAAGTAAATGTCAAAGAGTACAGAGTCGATAATAAAGAAAATGTAGAATGGGATAAAAATGATTTCATAGACAATTTGAGGGTTTCTGATGCAACTAGGTACTATGATAGGGAGAGTAGTGAAGACTTAGAAGAATTGTTGAGAAAAAAAAGTAACTCAGGCTGATCAACTAAATGAACAACAGAGGGATAAATTGTTTGAAATATTAATCCGAAATAAAGAAGTATTCTCTGAGAAACCTGGTAAATGTAATATTTATACTCATTCGTTTGAGATGATACCCATCAAACCTTTTACACATAAAGCGAGAGCTATCCCTAGTACAATAAGAGAAGAGGTAGATGCAGTTATAAAGTCAATGTTAGAAGATGAGGTTATTGAGATTTCGAATTCAGAGTTTGTGAATCCCCTATGTATTGTAAATAAGGCCAATGGAAAGATTAGGGTGACATTAGACGCGAGAAAACTAAATCAACATTGTAAACCTGATAGATTTAGACCAGAAAGTGTAGAGGTAATATTGAACAAATTGCAGAAGGGCAAAATTTTTTCTACTTTAGATCTTACAGCATCTTTTTGGCAGATCCCACTTAGAGAAGATTTAAGAAAATATACAGCGTTTTTACATTCAGGAATATTATATCAGTTTCGAGTTTGCGCCTTTGGTATGAATACCAGTGGTAGTGCACTATTAAGAGCTTTGTATGAAATTTTTGGAGAAACCATAAAGAAATTTGTAGCTCAGTATGTGGATGATTTTGTGATTTTTTCAGAAAATATAGAGGATCATTTAAATCATATCAATTATGTGCTTAGTCAGTTAAAGAAAGCAAACATGACAATAAAGCCAAGTAAAACTGCATTCTTTGTGAAACAGACAGAATTTTTAGGTTATGTTATTTCAAATGAGGGAATCAGGCCTAATCCCGACAGAATTGAAAGCATAAATAAAATACCAGCTCCTAAAAATATAAAGCAATTGAGAAGATTTCTTGGTATTCTAAATTATCAGTCAAGATTTATCCTGGAATATGCAACCGTAGTAGCCCCATTAAGACAACTTTAGAGAAAAGATGTAAAATGGCAATGGTCATCAGTAGAACAAGAATCTTTTGAAAAGGTAAAAACATTGTTTGCAGCGTCAATTTTATTGGAAAAACCTAGGGAAGATCTCCCCTACATAATTTATACAGATGCTTCAGGACTTGGTTATGGTAGTGTCATATTACAAAAAGATGAGGAAGGAAAAGATCACCTCATTGCTGTAGCTTCAAGGGGGCTTTCAAGGACTGAATCACAGGCTTGCACTACAGAAAAAGAGATAGCAGCTATTTACTTTGCACTTGTAAAATTTAAGCAATATGTATATAACAACCCAGTAATAGTTTACACAGATCATGTTAGTTTGGCATTTATGAACTCTTGCAAACTCACAAGCACACGTATTTCTAGATATATACATGAGATCACATCCCATAACATAGAAATCAAACACATAGCAGGAAGTCAAAATATTTTTAGTGATTTGTTATCAAGGATGAAAACCAATTATACAATACCAGATACAATTAGTGACAACAAACATGATGTAACCATACTATATTTGAAAACCTTAGAAGGGACTCAATTAGCTAAAGAATTTCGAAATTTGGAACAATTACAGACAGAGGACGATGAACTTAAGAAATTGAGAGAAAAGGCACAACCAATCACAGAAAATCTAAAAGATAATATAGGTATTTATGAGGGAAAAATCTATAAATTTCATGGAAGAATTGAACCTAAATGGAAAGTAATGGTACCAAAAGCTTTACAAGAGAAACTTATACTTGCTTATCACAAAACACTAGCTCATACAGGTAGTGAAAAGCTAATCATGGTAATTAGTGACCATTTTTATATAAAACATTTGGCAAAGAAAGTGAGAAAAATATGTTCAAGCTGTGATTTATGTCAAAGGGCCAAACCATTTAATATCAAATTTGATATAGAACCTCAGACAATCATAAGAGAAGGGAAAAATGTACTAGTTACTGCTGATGCACATGGGGAGCTACCAGTAGGACAATTTGGATGTAGATATATGTTTGTTCTTCATGATGTTTTTAGTAAATTTATTAAAATTTATCCTGTTAGGAATATCAGCAGCAAAACATGTGTAGGAAAGATAATAAAAGATTATGTGCCTAAATATGGCAAGATTCAGGCAATCTTAACAGATAATGCTACAGTTCATCGGAGCAAAATCTTTAAAGAAACCCTAGAAAATCATGAGATAAAGTTATATCATTGTTCCTCATACTTTCCATCAGGGAATCCAACAGAACGTGTCCTCCGAGATATAGGAATTTATTTACGTGTACTTACACATCATAATCACAAGGATTGGGTGAAATATTGTCCATTGATAGAAAAGATTATCAATCATACCATTAATGTAACTACTGGGTTTGCACCAATAAAATTAATGTTAGGAATTGAACCAGAACCAATATTGATCGGGGTACCAAAAACACTGAAAATTAATGACATTCAGTTAAGTGAGGAAGAAAGAGCGAAAATTGCTTTTGAACGAATCAAGAAAAAGGCAGAGAAGCGAAAATTAAAGAAAAAGAGTAGAAAACATAAATGGGAACCTAAGATAGGCGATTGGGTACTAGCTAAAGACCATAAGTTATCAAGTGCCTTGCGAGGTAGGAACAAAAGGATGGAATTGTTATATAAAGGTCCTGCAGAAATTATATCAAAATTTGGTTATCATACCTATGAATTAAGAGATGTTAAAAATGAAAAATGTCTGGGAAGATGGCATAAACAACTCCTTCGACCATACAAGAAACCGTGTGGTGCCTTGGAACCTTGATTTAATGTAAAAGAAAAATTGGAAGTGTCATTTGCCTATTGGCGCCCAATCAGCTTTGAGATAAAATTAATGTTAGCTTACTTGAAAACCATATATTGGTCAGGTACTTACATATTCATGAAAAATGCAGAATGTGAATTGCTATATACTACAAAGAGCTTAAAAATATATTGTATAGAGCTCACAATAACAGCTTCAGAAAGATTGTTAAATTGTTCATCTCCGCATAGAGAGAAAACAGAATATTTACTTTGTAAACATTTGTTAAAATATTTAGATGTATAGATAGTTATCACAGAAAGACAAAGAAAGAACTTGTCTAAAGAGTGTAATGGATTTATATAAATATATGTACATTTTAGTGCTTAAAGGATATAGTACAGATATGTGTTACAATAGCAAAAGTGAAAAATCACAGTGCAAGTGATAGTGAGAGCGAAGTGAGCAAACATGAACTAAAAGAAGGAAGTATAAAGAAAGACTCTTGAAATTTAACCTTTATATAAAAGCTTCACAGAAGAAACCATAACATATTGTAATTAGTATTTAAGGATTAATGTTAAGTCAAGTGTATAATTGTTTGTCATGTTAAAAAGATTAATGAGAAAATGTGTTAATAACCAATTTCAAAAACAGTGTAATTGAAAATTGTATATAATGGGAGTGTTGCCGATTATTCAAAATACAGGAGTAATTTTTAATTTTTCTTTCGGGCAAGACATTTACATTATTTTATTATGAAATAATAAAATAATATAAATGGGGGCATTTGATACCGAAATTTAGATTTCCGATCGAATGGGCTTTTAAAAAAGACACGTTTTAATTTAATTGCCGGATGTGAGATTTGCGATAAGTGTTAAGTAATAACATAAATAGATAATAGAGCAGAAAGTGTTGTAAGGGGAGCAAGATATGAGTAAATAATAGTCGTTAAAGTTGTAGGATAAACACATTATTGGTTTGAAATTAGCGAGTCATGACGTCATACTACATAGTTTAAATACACGTTCGAAAGTCAGTTCTACAAACCTTAAAAGTCGCGCGATATATTTAATAAAAATATAAAGTAAACATCGTTTAATCCTAAAAAGGTAATTATATATTCGAAATTCATAAAAGAACATGTTATAATAGAAAGGGACATTTCTAAATTGCGGGAAAAGGAAATAGCATTTTGGATACGAGGCTTTCTTGGATGACGTCATGACATTCAAATGGAAGAACGGTCTTCTTAGCGTGGGTAAGAGAGAAAGCGTCAGGTCACTACTCAACCAGAGACCAGTACGGCAGGTCGTGCTGCGCGGATGTGAGTGCAATTCCTCTACAGATACAAATATTTTCGGCATAGCTCCCGAAAATATTTAATACGCAATAAATGATATGCAAAGTTGTTCTTGGGTTGTCCATTACACTTACGCAAACCCGAGATAAAAGTAAGAGATCTCTTGCAGAACTAGCCGGAGCAAAACACTTCAAAGGGTAACACCACGTCACCAACGACTTCAGCTTCAAATGGCGATCCAATAACTAGGACACAACGATTATTCAGCTTCATATGTCAAGGACATGTTTTCACCAATTTACCACATTCTAACATGAACTATTATGTTGATAGTGTATTGAATTCTTGTGGAGTGTATTATCTTATAATTTGCGCTCAGTTGCACTACAGGTGATGACCAACCTGTATGATTCACAATGAAACTATATTTTAACAATATCTTTAAAGTTTTATTTTGATATCCCTCTGTGTAAGTTGGTCCACATGAGAGCATGTATTTTGATCCAGTGGTCCAAATTACATGATGCTCTAAAATTGCCAAATGTTGCCAACCAGAGAAGCTAGTAAAGCTAATAAAGGGATATATGGAAAATAGAATGATGAAAATATGAAATTGGCTTTGGCCACAATAAGAGATGGCATTGGTGTCAACAAGCAGCCAGCATGTACAACACACTAAAACCACTTTAAAAAGATATGTCAAATTTGTATGAAACTTCTCATGCATTGGTACAATGTCCAGTGAAATCATGACACAGAAGGCTAGACATCAAATGGGAGCCAACACAAGCTGTGAATGAGGACAAAATGTTACAGGTGTCTATGCAGTCAATAATCTGGATTTTACATACTTCCAATGCTAATCAACCCCAGGCAAAAGAATGAAGGAATCTCTTTTATTTGGAGTACCACTGAACATCATATTTAGGTGCCAAGAAAAAGGGTGGATGAATACTTAAGTCCTCTGCCAATGGATTTATCATTTTGTAGCAGTACCTAGTTAAATCGTTTGCAGAAGATAAGATCTTATTGATCTTAGATGGACATAAAAGCCACACATAAAGTTTAGCCACCATAGAAGTTGGACAATGGCATGAGATTACCATATTGTCATGCCCATCTGATTGTACACATAATATCAGCTCTTAGTTATGTCCATCTTCAAGATTCTGAATAGTTTCATGAGGTCAGCAATTGAAACACAATTAAGACAATATCCTAGGAGGTGAATTATAGCAAACTATTTTTTTAATGAGGAAAAAATTAAAAGACTTCCTCTAACTTTATCAAACTTTGAACAATATTTTCAGCACCTTATGATCATATTGTTATAATCACATTAAATTTTGATGAAATAATAAACCATGCCAAAAATGTTGTTTCTTTATGTTCACTTTCCTATTCTTTTCTTAAAATTAATCCTGTATTACACTCACTATTCTGAGTGTGGAAAGTTTTGAGCAGTGTGCATGAAAGTACACTGCTCATGTTGCAGGAACAGATTTTGCAGTTCCTTGGGAATCATGTTTTCCCATTGTACGTGTGGAGTCATTTTAGCTGACATGTGCTGACAAGGCCTTAATTAAGTTACCTTGTAAGTGAGCATTGTATATTTAAAGCACCTGAATTTTGACTGAGAGAGTCAATTTCATGGGCTAAGAGGAGCCTGAAACTTTGATCTTCAAAGGTCTTTTCCAAGATGGAACTCAAGATGCCAGGAATCTCTGTGAAGGTAAAACAAATAGCTCTCTACAACTGACCACCCATTCCCCTTCTTTCATTGCAAAGTAAATTAATAATTTTATTTATGTACAGTAAAAGTTCTTTATACCAGAGTTACATGTCTATTGAGTTTTCACCACACCCCCAGCCACCCTTAGCTAAACTCCCCCTCTCCCCCAGTACTTCCCTTCCAGACATTGAAGGTTATACTTCAGTGAAGACGTCCAGCATCCCTCCATTGTGACAATAACGTTGATGATTTAGAAAACCAGTATAACTTTTAAACTAAACAGGAGCAGCATTCTATACTGAGTTGCTAAGTTAAAACATGAATACATTTCTTGCAGTAAAATCAGGAATTAGTATCATCCATATGATATTTAATGCAATTCAGACTTACAAAGAAATGAGAAACACCAAAGAAATCTACATAATAAGTACTGAATCAGTTGTATGTCTAAAGCAATTGTATTCAACTAAAGTTTAATGAATAACTAACAATACCAGGATTAGCACCATCCCTGAAGAGTAGTGGTTGGTCAGCATATTGCAGATAATATTGGATGTGTGCCATCTCATGATGAATGGTAAGCAAATCATCCATTGTAACTGCTGTGCATTGCTTGATCCTAAATGAGAAAACAAAAGCTTATTCAGTGTAAAAGTTAGAGTTTTAAAGAAAGATAGCAGCTATGGCTTTGAGAATGAGCTGGACACAGCTTGAAACCCCAGAGTTAGCACCAAAACAATAAGATAAGTGAAGTTTTTAGTTTCTAATTTGTTCTTACTTTAGAAGATAGCAGCTGTTGTCTAAAAGGAAATAATGCATCTGCACATCTACAAATTGATGAATTATGTAAGGTTCCTTTTGTTAGAATTTTGAAGTAGCAATAGCGGTATTGTGTGGCCATGAAGGCACTTGGCTACTTCAAGATTAAACCCAGTTATGATAACAACAGACCCGTCCACTACCCATATGCCATGCGCAAAATGCATACCAAGAGAACTGTCAGAATTTGCAAATAGTGTTAATTCAAGTATAGCATTAGCCTACTATGAATAGAAGAGTTGTTAGAAATGATTATGAAGATATAATTTATTAAAAGTTATAACATATAAAGGATATGTGAGAAAAGTGTTAAATTTACAGACTTTACTGTGTTTTAAATTGATTGCTGTATTTATTCAAACTATGATCACTTATATGTGTGTAAACTGCTGTAAATATTTCATCTGTTGATGTGTTCAAAAACAATGTACATTTTTCTTAAAAAGTAAAAGTAAAATACCTGATACATAAATGATTAAAAATTATTAAAACAATAACAATAGCATATTTAACATATCAATGTATATCTGTATATCATTTTTAAAGTAAAAAACAGGCAAAATTTGGCAACAACATTTAGGTTTGGTGACCCTATATAAAATCAATGTGGCACACCCAGTTTTAAGAGCACTACCCAGGTTCACACAGTCTTACAGAAATTATTTTCTTTAGAGCTACATAAGAGATTGTGTTACCTTGATTTGATTCTATTCTTTCATACAAAAGAAAGTCAATAAACTGTTTTCTGAGTGTTTATAAAATGCAGTACCTATGTACATTCAAATTAGATAACGTTTGCTAGCCCATATTATGACTATGCCCACGTTGATTCTGCTGCATATCACTGTATACTACAGCATGTCCAGATACACTCTATTCGAAAATATAGAGAGCATGAATGGCTGGAAGTTTGTAATTATATGCAAATCCACTTTCTATTGCATTCAGAATCAACACATAATTCACTAGAATGTTCTCGAAACATAAACATAAATGAATGAAAACTGCATCTATTTGCAGGCATAATTTGAACTTATGACCTTCACCATAACTTTCCAGTATGCTAACCATTACGCTACTAGAACTCATTAATCCAGAATACTATCGCAGCCCTAATTAGCAGACTGGCAAATGCTGCATTTCGCATTGTCTGTAAAATGCAGGGTTGCCTAGTTACCAATCTGCAGGATGAGAAGACTTGCCCGGTATATTCAAGATTGCCTAGAACCATTGCAAGCTATAGTCTAAATGAAAAGTCAGTTTTATCTTACTGTAAATATTACTTTTAATTATATACAGTACCATGGTATTGCATCTCAGTTTCAAATTGCATTTCCATACCTATAATCCTTATGATTGCAGAAGTCCCAAGCAGAAGCTCGACATGCAACATCTCTGTCATGTGGTTTCTCTAACATGGAATGCCGCCAAAACTCGGGAGGCATTGGTTTGAGACCCATAGAAGTAAAAAACTCCTCAGCCAGCTGAAACATTCTGTACAGAACAGTAATAAACAATTAGTTTCTCTTTGGGATTTTCCTTCTAGTGGTATCAGAACTGAAAATCACAACAAAATAGCACTCTCTAGAATGTTTTCTGCAGAACTTTCCTAAGAATTAAATAAAAGCATTACAAAAATGAAATAAATGACAAAATTATAAAATAAGAAACCTAACAGCAGAGGAAACAGTAATCCTGCAACACAGATAACAACAAAAGAAAATACATTGGAAAACATACCTGAGGGGAGTATACCCTTGTCGAAGCATTTCTGGTGTGACATCTACAAGATGCTTCCCAGGGAACGGCATGGTCAAATCAGCAATATTATGCCAATTTTGAGCCCACATATTACCTGCAGAAGAGAAATGTGTACACTTTTCCATGTAACATGAACAAATAGAAATGACTCTAAATTCAAGATCTAAATTTTTATATTTAAAACTCTAGTGGTAGAGTGTTTACCAGCTATTGGTATTATCTATGTTGCTTTCTAAACTTGAATGATGCATTAATTTCATTTATCTGTCCACATTCTATATCAAA
Organism: Tenodera sinensis; assembly: GCA_030765045.1. Taxonomy (NCBI): domain Eukaryota; kingdom Metazoa; phylum Arthropoda; class Insecta; order Mantodea; family Mantidae; genus Tenodera; species Tenodera sinensis. The sequence continues at coordinate 88,494,305 of CM060968.1, read as the reverse complement.
TTATTATACAATGATTTATAAGATTTTTATCGTGAATCCTTTACCTGTATAATTATAATTTTGTACAAACCCAGATATTCCTAATAATGGATGAAAACTGATCATGTAAATATTCATGCAAAAAGATGTGAAACTTTGGTGGAACATTTCACTTCCTTAATCTCCCTCTGACAGCCTTCCAAATTCTGGAAATTCTGTATAGTCTACAAGAATCTTTTGGCTCTTGTTCCACCAAGTGATGGCTTGGATTTCAAAACATCATTAAAGCCTAAACAATGTGAAAATTGGCTTAGAAATGCATTTACAAAAGAGGTCCCACCTAAGGCAACAATTTATAATTGTTACAGTGAATTCAAAAGAGAATGGTTTTTACTTAGTGATGAATTTCATAAAGGACATCCAAGAACTGCTGTTACTGAAAATATTGCTGCTGTTCGAACAACGCTTGAAGAAGATCAATGAACATCTTATGAATTTATTCAGGCAATGTTGGGCATTGGTTATGAGTCAAATACAAAACATTTTATACCAACAGTTAGATGTAAGAAAACTTTGTTGTCAATGGTTTTCACATAGACTGACTCCCAAACAAAATTTACAATGCATTGATTGATGCAGAAAACCTATGGAAAAATCCCAAAGTAGTACTTCAAATTTGATTTGGAATATTGTTACTGGTGACAAATTTTAGATTCACTGTTATGATCCTGAAAGGAACGGCCACTTGGCTTAGTGAGTCTTTTGAACAGAATCTAAGCCTGATGAATTCAGAATGCTGATAAGAAGATGGTTGTTAGCTTTTTTTTCCTAAAATGGACCATATTGCTACTATAACATTACAAGATAAATGTGGTGTTACTGCTGATTGATACACAAATGTCTGTTTAACATAAATTTTTGAAAAAGTTCATGAAAAATGCCTGAAAGGAAAATCATTTTACATTATGGCAATGTATGATCACATACAGCAAAACTAATAACTGGGTATCTGAATGCCCTAAAGGTCATCCATGGAACCCTCTGAGAAACCATAAAATAATTTAATTTTTTTAAAACTAATCTTTGTTTAATCTTCTAAAAGATTTCAGTGTTGCTCTCATAGCATTCCTATACAAATTATATTTCAGAAACCCTCAGTACAAAAAATATATTCCAGATCTTTTAAAATCACATTTTTATACACACTGAGTTGAAAAGATGAGTATATTAGCATGTTCATATATTCTCAAGGAAACAATAACATGAAAAAGAAAAGAATAACTAAGGTAATTGCATCAAATAACTATTCAGTGCTAACAAAGGCATTAAAAATAAGCTCTAACCTAATAGATGTGCTGGAATAGGTCCATCTGGTCGTACCCTATTATGGCCATAACGCTCGACCAGATGCCTCCTTACATAAGCATGTAGCTCTTTATAGACAGGCATAAGTAAATTCCATTGGTCATTGAGTTGAGCACTGATATCCACATCCTCATAATTCTCTCTTTGTTGCTGTCCAGCATCATGGAAGCCTTAAAGAAAACAAGAAATAGGTATATGGAATTTTCTGCACTTAAGAAGGTCATAAATATTTCTAAAACATCCCATGCACATATTGAATGATATACCCATTAAGCTTATTGACAGCTAAGCTCTGAAAGACCTTTTTAAAAAATGTTTTTAATGTGATATATTTTAGATATAGAATCACTGGAATTATATGCTTAAAGAGTGAAATGTGAGTAGTGAGGAACCACAATCCTTAAAAAGAAATGTCCATGTGACTCACCACTTAATCTTGCTGCATGGTTAGCTAGCTGAACATAGCGAACATATTTGCTTCTGATTGGTGGTCCAACGGCATCTCTCCAACTTTGCCAAACATGGAGTTGTTCATCATAATCATGAGAATGTGCCAAAAGACGAGTCAGATCTGCCAGAAATATGAAAATCAAGCTATATTGTCAATTCATGTTTTAAAGATTATCAGAATGTTAATTACAATCTTTTTCTTTATAGATCAAGCATCAAGGATCCAGGACTGTCATACTTATTCAATTCTTAATGTTTTGAAAACTCATGCAATTGTTCTGTAATATCAAGATACACATGCATCATACGCGCACCTCTGAAACTCAGGGGATATGAAGGATGTGTTTCCTAAATAACTGATAAGCTGAGCACAATCCCTCTCCCTCTATAATCTGAAAATAATAAAGTTTATACGTCAGAATTTGACAAAAATGTCTTAATACTACTTCAAAAATCCCTTTGATCACCATAAAATTATTGGGAAAAATTAATTCAACAAATAAATAACAAATATGGAAGAGTTATAATTACTACAATAAAATCTAAATAAAAATCTGATATGCATATTCACATGACTTTCTCTTTTTTCTATTTATACAGACGGCTGTTTCTGAACTCTGATAATGAATTGCAAATGTGATTGCTGCATTTCTCAAAGGGAATTATGGTCATCACTGATTGCTGCTACAATGGGAAACTGATAATCTGTAGAGTTGCTAAAAAGGCCAAAATCAATTCCAGGTATTATCAGGATGAAGTTCCCACCCCAATTTACCACACTGAAATCCTGACTCTCTATGAGAGAGAACAAACAAAGTCAGGGTGCACCAAGATAAGGTGTCTAATCACACTTCTGTTTCGACTCTCAAATTGTTGCACAGAATAGAGCAGGAAACTGGAATACACATTCAGCAACATCCCAGTGAAATCTCCTGAAGCCTCTCCAAGGATGTTTTGCCTTTGGACTATTGGAAAGGGCATTGGAAAGTAGGTGCCCTCAAACAATTGATGGCCTTTGGAAAATCTGTAAAGAGGAGGGGAACTTCTGGTCATGACTGCACTCACAAGAGCCTTCTCCAGAGTGATTCCTTGGATGAAGGATAATCAATAGAGCTGAACGGTAGGGGAGAAATTGGTTTTCATAAGGTAGGAATGAAGTCAAACTTGTTAACAAAGATAGGAAACAGCCCTCTGTAATTTCAGTAAATGTACATTTATAGTGTTTGCCACTCATAATGAAGTATACATAGGTGAAGAAACATGGGCATCTGCAGACCTTTCTCCAGGGGATGGCTGCATGTTGGAAGTTTGCAATCAAACAAAATTAATTCATTATTCTATTGTCAAAATGTATAGTATTTGTGCTAAATAAAATTGTTCTTTACATCAAAATTGAAGCAATAGTCTAATATTCATTAATTGACTGCACATTAGACTCATTAATTTCCAAAGGGGGTCGCGGCCCCCCTTGCCCCCCCCCCTTGTGACACCCATGTGAAGAAACAGTCCCATATGTTAAGAAAATTTTAATAAAATGTATTTCAAGTCAGGGGCAGCAAAGTTGGGTTTTTTGTTTTAGAGGGTGTCCTGAGGTGTCAGGTGACCTAAATGGAGGCCTTAAGCAGAATTTAGGATTTAATTAGTTATAGCAATATGCAATTATGCATACTTTGGCATAATGGTTTGCTGAAAATCAGATTTTAAAAAAATAGGATATCTATTCCACATGTTATAATCAAAATAATTTACATTTCTCTTGAAATTATTTGCAGCATACCTGGTTCAAGCATTAGATCACAGTAGCCTGCTAGTCTATAGTTGTTATTTAAACTGTTAACTGTATAAGGACACACTCTTGCTCTTGAATATACATCCTTCATTTCTGCAATCAGCTGTTGAAGCTGAAACAAAATTCATCTATATGTTAGATTTTGTAAGCTTTAAATAATACTCTTGAAAATGCTATTCAACACTGCCCTTCCTGGTCAAATGAGCAAAATTTTAATATTGGCGTTTCTGTTCACAAATGATGGCAGTACCATATATGGATAGATAGCTTTTGTATCTGGTTGACACTAACGCTTTTCTTACTGAATGTTGCATTACTTAACATGAATTACCTTTCTTCCTTCTTGAAAGTTTGAAAACAGTGTTGTAATAATCACTTTTGGACAGAAAACCATAACATAAAGGCAGAACCGATGCTCCTCAAACACATAATGGGAAAACAAGAGCTGTCCATGAGGGAACAAATTTTCATTTTGAAAAATAGTGACAGAGTATTCAATTTCGACATCTCCGAGAAAGATATTTTCTGCAAGTTCCTTGAACCACCACCAGAGGAGACCTCAGAGAAAACATCGCCTTCTACACCAGGGAGAACCAGTCGATGTCTGGTGCCCGCCTCGGTAGCATGATGGTTAGCGTGTCTGCCTCACGTTCAAGAGGTCGCGAGTTCGAATCTCGCTTAGGGTAAGTTATCCGGGTAAGGTTTTTTCCGAGGTTTTCCCTACCCTGAGAAGACGAATGTCGGGTAACTTAAAGCTCCATGGACCTCGGGCTCATTTGAGCATCATTTCACCATTTCATTTCATTCATTCGTCCGATATGACACAATGTTGGAGGACGTTAATTCAAAAAAAAAAAAAAAAGTCGATGTCTGGTTGATAATGAAGGAAAGTCAAACCTTTGAAACATGTTCCAGTAAAATAAAGGTAAGTGTTGTGTAGTGTTATTAATTGACTCACCTTTTTGGTTTAAAATGAATTACCTTGTATGAATACAGAAACAACCTATTACATGATTGTCTTAAAAATTTAGAGCTTACTCTACCAAGTCTAGATGATAATCAGTTTGTCTACAACTGAACATTTTTAACAATGGTACATTGATGTAACATACAATTGTTTACAAATTAGATTAGCTAATGAAATGAAACAAGATTCCAAAAGCTTATATAGGTATTTTCAGTCTAATGAAAAGGAGGCATGCAGCACAAATATGTAAGAATATATTGATTTTCTCCATATACAGAATGCAGCAGAAACAATTATCCATTTTAAATAGCGTGCCATTGTTGAAACTGGCTTCCTAAAATGTTGATGTTGGTACCAGTGGCTCAAAGCATTTCCAGTCAGTATGGAGCATTGGTCAAATAAGCATCATGAATTTGCAATTTAAATGTTTTTCAAAAGTGGTGATAGTGTCACACGAACGCAGCATTCATTTCGACAATATTTTGACTTTGGTAAAAATGATTAAGTTCCAACCTGGAAGACAATTACGAGATGGATTCACCAGTTTAGGGCAACAGCAACTGCAACCAAGAAGAAGCCCCCTGGTAGACAACGTACCATTTGCATCCCGGACACATTGCAAGAATAACATCTGCTTTACAGTAAAGTCCAACACAATTTGTTTGTCGGCATTCACAAGTCCTAAACATCTCAGACAGAAGTGTACGATGGATGCTACATCTGGATATGAAGATCCATCCCTAGAAGCTCCAAGTGGTGCAACAATTATTGCAAGGAGACAGTTATTGCAAGCATGTCAGATGTTTCATACACAGCTTCTAGAGATGATGAACACACAACCTGATTTCATCAACAACCTCTTGATGTCTGCTGAAGCCCATTTTCATTTATCGGCCTATGTGAAGAGGCAAAACTTCAGGTACTGGGTGCCTAACAATCTTAAGCTAATTCATGAAAGACCACTTCATAGTGCAAAAGTGACTGTGTGGCATTTCTGTTTGGCGTATTCTTGGTCTGTATTTTTTTGAGAATGACGCAGGTGACAGTGTCACTGTAACATCACAATGATATGTTGTTATGTTGCAACAGTTCTTCAAGCAGGAAATGTGTCGTAAAAATATCCACATTCATATGCTGTCATATGCAGTATAACAGTGGTCTAACTGGGAAAGTATGAATCGGTTGGGAAGTTTAGTGTCATACTGGCAAGTTGGCCATGGTAGCTTAGTGGTTACAACAGTCGCTCGATAAGTGGAAGATCCGTGGTTCAAATCCCGGCTATGGCATTGAATTTTTCAGTCCTGATTCCACCTCTTAAACATTGCCCACACATAACTTGATACCGAAATTTAGATTTCCGATCGAATGGGCTTTTGAAAAAGACACGTTTTAATTTAATTGCCGGATGTGAGATTTGCGATAAGTGTTAAGTAATAACATAAATAGATAATAGAGCAGAAAGTGTTGTAAGGTGAGCAAGATATGAGTAAATAATAGTCGTTAAAGTTGTAGGATAAACACATTATTGGTTTGAAATTAACGAGTCATGACGTCATACTACATAGTTTAAATACACGTTCGAAAGTCAGGTCTGAAAACCTTAAAAGTCGCGCGATATATTTAATAAAATATAAAGTAAACATCGTTTAATCCTAAAAAGGTAATTATATATTCGAAATTCATAAAAGAACATGTTATAATAGAAAGGGACATTTCTAAATTGCGGGAAAAGGAAATAGCACTTTGGATACGAGGCTTTCTTGGATGACGTCATGACATTCAAATTGGAAGAGAACGGTCTTCTTAGCGTGGGTAAGCTAGAAAGCGTCACTACTCAACCAGAGACCAGTACGGGAGGTCGTGCTGCGCGGATGTGAGTGCGATTCCTCTACATATACAGTCGGCATAGCTCCCGAAAATATTTAATACGCAATAAATAATATATAAAGTTGTTCTTGGGTTGTCCATTACACTTACGCAAACCCGAGATAAAAGTAAGAGATCTCAAGCTGACTAGCCGGAGCGAAACACATCAAAGGGCAACACCACGTCACCAACGACATTTAAGTATCAACGGTGAAACATCAAGAAGCGAGCAACAACTTATAGCTTCAAATGGCATCCCAACGTGTGGCATCGAAAGAATGGACCAACCCCAAGACGACCAAGCCAGCATAGAACCAGCAAACAAGAAGGTGATCCAACGTGTGGCGTCGAAAGAATGGACCAACCCCAAGACGACCAGATCAGCAACGAGCCAGCAGACAAGAAAGTGCCCAGCGTGTGAACATCTGTGAAACGTGTAGTGAACAAGTTTAAGTGCAGTTAAAAAAAAGAAAAGTGAAAATTTTGGTGAGTAGAAAAACACATGTAAATAGCTTAGAAATGGAAGACAGTAATAGCGATTTTCTAGGTTTTAAGAGTCCGGAAATTGAGAAAAGTGTAAGTAGGATGGAAGAATATAGTCAGAATGTAATTGGTAGCAGAATATGCCAAGAATTAGAAGATCAGAACGTTAGAGAAACACCTAGAGGTAGTTCAGAAATGTTTAGTAGTAATTCAGAAAGGCCAGCATTTATGTCAGAAATAGAGAATATGTTTCAAAAGATAATGGAAAAGATGAGTACAGAGTTAAGTCGAAAAATAGATGAAACTAGTAAAGAATTAAGAACAGTGGAAAAGATGAGTACAGAGTTAAGTAAAAAGATAGATGAAAATAGTAAAGAATTAAGAACAGTGAAAAAGATGAGTACAGAGTTAAGTCAAAAGATAGATGAAACTAGTATAGAGTTAGGACAGAAATTAGAGAAGGGACAACAGGAATTGGGAATGCAATTGGAGAATCAGAAGAGAGCTTTAGAAACCTTTAGGGAAGAAGTTAGGGAGGAAATTAATAAAGTTAGTAGTGAAGTAAAAGAAAATAGAGAACAGGTAGAACAGGTTAAGGGAGAATTAGAGACAATAAGGCAAGAAGTAAAGAATTCTGAAAAGAAATTAGGTCAACAAGTGAGTGAAAAATTAGATAAAGAAAGGGAAAAAGTAACATATAGATTAGACAAACAAAGGGAAGAAATTAGAGAAGAGTTACAGGGGTGTAAAGTTAGAATAGAAAGATCTGATGTAGAAAGTGAAAGGCAGGCTAGAAATTTGGAGGATGTTACAGACAAAATAAAAGGAGTAGTAACAGAAATTACTCAGGTAAAAGAGGCCTTAGAAAATTTGAAATTAAATGAAAATGCATGTAATCACAACAATCTTAGTAATGAAGTTGCAAGAAACGAGGCAATACCAGGTGTATCAGCTGACATTTCGATGCAAAATAGGGGTAACAGTAATTCTCATTCTGATCTCGGAAATAGCTCAGGGATAGGTGACAATTCAAATTTACATTGGCCTAACCATGTCTTAAATGAAATGACACCTCCAGTTTTTGAAAATGAAGATTCAGATGATCCTAAAGCCTTTTTAGAAGGGTTACAAGAGTACTTCACGGTGAAACGTATACCAGAGGAGTACAAGATGGTGATAGTAAGAAAATGCCTAAAGGGTAATGCTGCTAATTGGCTAGGCCTTTCTATGGGTAACAATAATGATTACAGGACCTTTAGGAACATCTTTTTAACCAGATATTGGGGAGCTAGTAGGCAGGCTAATATTAGAGTTGAATTAAGCAATGGAAAATTTAATCCTAGATCGGAGGAATCGATGGTCAACTATTTTATGAGAATAGCGAGAAAATCGAAGATGTTGGATCCTCCCTTGGATGAAAAAGATCTAATAAATATAGTTACTCCACATTTTCCGGAAACGCTTCAACACTACCTAATCATAGCCCGACCCGATAGCATTGCAGCTATGATCGAATTATTATCAGCCTTAGAAGTCAATAAGCCAAAACACGCATTTGGAAATAAATATGAAGGAAAAGAAACTGTCAATTCTTTCGGGCAAGGGGCACAGTATTATCAGAATAGAAGTGAGATTAGGGAAAGATATAAAGGACCAGTACCAAGGATGGAATCATTCCGGTGGGAAAATCAAGGTAGATATAACCAGGAAGGGCGTCATCAAAATAGAAATGGTAATCAAAGGGGAAGAAATATAAGGGTGAATTATATGAATACAAATAGATTTGATCGAGGTAGACGGGGACGTTATTTTGGACATAGTAGAAATTCAAATGATGGGTATTGGACAAACGGAGATAATGAGTTTAGACCGAGGTCACCAAGACAGGAAGAAAGGTATTCTAATGGACGAAATTCCCCCGAAAATGCGGAAATGGTTGAGGCCATTAACACGGTCAAAAACATGGTAGGAAGTAACCCCGATTTAATGCAGGAAAACAGAAGTAACAATTTGGGAAATAGTACAGGAGCAATACATAAAAATCAGGGAAACGCCAGACCCGGTCAAACGCGCCTTCAGTGAGAACTGGGTATCCTAGTAATGATTGTGATAAGTACTCGGAAATAAATAGTCCTGGAAGGCAAATGATGATACAAAAGAAAAGAGAATGGAAAAATAGAAACGACGAAAACGAAAAAGTAGGAGATCCACCTAAAATCAAAATTGGAGTAAATGGAAAACAATACAATGCAATTATAGATACGGGATCAAATAGTACAGTATGCTCACAAAATTTTTATGATAATTTACAAAGTAGTGGTTTTAAAGTAATGTCTTTACCAGTTAATGGGATATATTGCTCGCTAGCTGTGGGAAAACGAAAAGAGAGAGTAAAATTTCAAGCAATGATAAATATTGAAATTAATGGGAGAATACTAGGAATTTTATTTCTGATTGTAGGAAGACTTGTGACAGATATTATAATAGGTTGTGATTGTCTTTATGCCTGGGAAGCTGTGGTGAATTTTAAAAACATGATTCTAGAAATGAAAGTTGAAGATGAGACCATTATAGTGCCTTTTGTGGAAGATAGTAGTTCAGAAACTATTGTAAGAGAAAAAGAGGAAGAAGAAATCCAAGGGGATACATTCTTTGTAGAATATGTTAAAGTAGGAGCTATGGAATTAACTGAAGTAAATGTCAAAGAGTACAGTGTCGATAATAAAGAAAATGTAGAATGGCATAAAAATGATTTCATAGACAATTTGAGGGTTTCTGATGCAACTAGGTACTATGATAGGGAGAGTAGTGAAGACTTAGAAGAATTGTTGGGAAAAAAAAGTAACTCAGGCTGATCAACTAAATGAACAACAGAGGGATAAATTGTTTGAAATATTAATCCGAAATAAAGAAGTATTCTCTGAGAAACCTGGTAAATGTAATATTTATACTCATTCGTTTGAGATGATACCCATCAAACCTTTTACACATAAAGCGAGAGCTATCCCTAGTACAATAAGAGAAGAGGTAGATGTAGTTATAAAGTCAATGTTAGAAGATGAGGTTATTGAGATTTCGAATTCAGAATTTGTGAATCCCCTATGTATTGTAAATAAGGCCAATGGAAAGATTAGGGTGACATTAGACGCGAGAAAACTAAATCAACATTGTAAACCTGATAGATTTAGACCAGAAAGTGTAGAGGTAATATTGAACAAATTGCAGAAGGGCAAAATTTTTTCTACTCTAGATCTTACAGCATCTTTTTGGCAGATCCCACTTAGAGAAGATTTAAGAAAATATACAGCGTTTTTACATTCAGGGATATTATATCAGTTTCGAGTTTGCGCCTTTGGTATGAATACCAGTGGTAGTGCACTATTAAGAGCTTTGTATGAAATTTTTGGAGAAACCATAAAGAAATTTGTAGCTCAGTATGTGGATGATTTTGTGATTTTTTCAGAAAATATAGAGGATCATTTAAATCATATCAATTATGTGCTTAGTCAGTTAAAGAAAGCAAACATGACAATAAAGCCAAGTAAAACTGCATTCTTTGTGAAACAGACAGAATTTTTAGGTTATGTTATTTCAAATGAGGGAATCAGGCCTAATCCCGACAGAATTGAAAGCATAAATAAAATACCAGCTCCTAAAAATATAAAACAATTGAGAAGATTTCTTGGTATTCTAAATTATCAGTCAAGATTTATCCTGGAATATGCAACCGTAGTAGCCCCATTAAGACAACTTTTGAGAAAAGATGTAAAATGGCAATGGTCATCAGTAGAACAAGAATCTTTCGAAAAGGTAAAAACATTGTTTGCAGCGTCAATTTTATTGGAAAAACCTAGGGAAGATCTCCCCTACATAATTTATACAGATGCTTCAGGACTTGGTTATGGTAGTGTCATATTACAAAAAGATGAGGAAGGAAAAGATCACCTCATTGCTGTAGCTTCAAGGGGGCTTTCAAGGACTGAATCACAGGCTTGCACTACAGAAAAAGAGATAGCAGCTATTTACTTTGCACTTGTAAAATTTAAGCAATATGTATATAACAACCCAGTAATAGTTTACACAGATCATGTTAGTTTGGCATTTATGAACTCTTGCAAACTCACAAGCACACGTATTTCTAGATATATACATGAGATCACATCCCATAACATAGAAATCAAACACATAGCCGGAAGTCAAAATATTTTTAGTGATTTGTTATCAAGGATGAAAACCAATTTCATAATACCAGATACAATTAGTGACAACAAACATGATGTAACCATACTATATTTGAAAACCTTAGAAGGGACTCAATTAGCTAAAGAATTTCGAAATTTGGAACAATTACAGACAGAGGACGATGAACTTAAGAAATTGAGAGAAAAGGCACAACCAATCACAGAAAATCTAAAAGATAATATAGGTATTTATGAGGGAAAAATCTATAAATTTCATGGAAGAATTGAACCTAAATGGAAAGTAATGGTACCAAAAGCTTTACAAGAGAAACTTATACTTGCTTATCACAAAACACTAGCTCATACAGGTAGTGAAAAGCTAATCATGGTAATTAGTGACCATTTTTATATAAAACATTTGGCAAAGAAAGTGAGAAAAATATGTTCAAGCTGTGATTTATGTCAAAGGGCCAAACCATTTAATATCAAATTTGATATAGAACCTCAGACAATCATAAGAGAAGGGAAAAATGTACTAGTTACTGCTGATGCACATGGGGAGCTACCAGTAGGACAATTTGGATGTAGATATATGTTTGTTCTTCATGATGTTTTTAGTAAATTTATTAAAATTTATCCTGTTAGGAATATCAGCAGCAAAACATGTGTAGGAAAGATAATAAAAGATTATGTGCCTAAATATGGCAAGATTCAGGCAATCTTAACAGATAATGCTACAGTTCATCGGAGCAAAATCTTTAAAGAAACCCTAGAAAATCATGAGATAAAGTTATATCATTGTTCCTCATACTTTCCATCAGGGAATCCAACAGAACGTGTCCTCCGAGATATAGGAATTTATTTACGTGTACTTACACATCATAATCACAAGGATTGGGTGAAATATTGTCCATTGATAGAAAAGATTATCAATCATACCATTAATGTAACTACTGGGTTTGCACCAATAAAATTAATGTTAGGAATTGAACCAGAACCAATATTGATCGGGGAACCAAAAACACTGAAAATTAATGACATTCAGTTAAGTGAGGAAGAAAGAGCGAAAATTGCTTTTGAACGAATCAAGAAAAAGGCAGAGAAGCGAAAATTAAAGAAAAAGAGTAGAAAACATAAATGGGAACCTAAGATAGGCGATTGGGTACTAGTTAAAGACCATAAGTTATCAAGTGCCTTGCGAGGTAGGAACAAAAGGATGGAATTGTTATATAAAGGTCCTGCAGAAATTATATCAAAATTTGGTTATCATACCTATGAATTAAGAGATGTTAAAATTGAAAAATGTCTGGGAAGATGGCATAAACAACTCCTTCGACCATACAAGAAACCGTGTGGTGCCTTGGAACCTTGATTTAATGTAAAAGAAAAATTGGAAGTGTCATTTGTCTATTGGCGCCCAATCAGCTTTGAGATAAAATGTAAATGTTAGCTTACTTGAAAATCATATATTGGTCAGGTACTTACATATTCATGAAAAATGCAGAATGTGAATTGCTATCTACTACAAAGAGCTTAAAAATATATTGTATAGAGCTCACAATAACAGCTTCAGAAAGATTGTTAAAATGTTCATCTCCGCATAGAGAGAAAACAGAATATTTACTTTGTAAACATTTGTTAAAATATTTAGATGTATAGATAGTTATCACAGAAAGACAAAGAAAGAACTTGTCTAAAGAGTGTAATGGATTTATATAAATATATGTACCTTTTAGTGCTTAAAGGATATAGTACAGATATGTGTTACAATAACAAAAGTAAAAAAATCACAGTGCAAGTGATAGTGAGAGCGAAGTGAGCAAACATGAACTAAAAGAAGGAAGTATAAAGAAAGACTCTTGAAATTTAACCTTTATATAAAAGCTTCACAGAAGAAACCATAACATATTGTAATTAGTATTTAAGGATTAATGTTAAGTCAAGTGTATAATTGTTTGTCATGTTAAAAAGATTAATGAGAAAATGTGTTAATAACCAATTTCAAAAACAGTGTAATTGAAAATTGTATATAATGGGAGTGTTGCTGATTATTCAAAATACAGGAGTAATTTTTAATTTTTCTTTCGGGCAAGACATTTACATTATTTTATTATGAAATAATAAAATAATATAAATGGGGGCATTTGATACCGAAATTTAGATTTCCGATCGAATGGGCTTTTGAAAAAGACACGTTTTAATTTAATTGCCGGATGTGAGATTTGCGATAAGTGTTAAGTAATAACATAAATAGATAATAGAGCAGAAAGTGTTGTAAGGTGAGCAAGATATGAGTAAATAATAGTCGTTAAAGTTGTAGGATAAACACATTATTGGTTTGAAATTAACGAGTCATGACGTCATACTACATAGTTTAAATACACGTTCGAAAGTCAGGTCTGAAAACCTTAAAAGTCGCGCGATATATTTAATAAAATATAAAGTAAACATCGTTTAATCCTAAAAAGGTAATTATATATTCGAAATTCATAAAAGAACATGTTATAATAGAAAGGGACATTTCTAAATTGCGGGAAAAGGAAATAGCACTTTGGATACGAGGCTTTCTTGGATGACGTCATGACATTCAAATTGGAAGAGAACGGTCTTCTTAGCGTGGGTAAGCTAGAAAGCGTCACTACTCAACCAGAGACCAGTACGGGAGGTCGTGCTGCGCGGATGTGAGTGCGATTCCTCTACATATACAGTCGGCATAGCTCCCGAAAATATTTAATACGCAATAAATAATATATAAAGTTGTTCTTGGGTTGTCCATTACACTTACGCAAACCCAAGATAAAAGTAAGAGATCTCAAGCTGACTAGCCGGAGCGAAACACATCAAAGGGCAACACCACGTCACCAACGACATTTAAGTATCAACGGTGAAACATCAAGAAGCGAGCAACAACTTATAGCTTCAAACTTGTGTGTTTAAAAGACACCATCATTAAATTTGTTGGCATAAATAAATAATAATTACCATCTAACAGTAATTTAAACCCAGGACATAAAGTACTTACAATTGTAAGTCACCTATGGGGCATATATCTCTGATGTGAGATTCCCTTGTGGTCTAACCAGGAAAGTACAAATCGGTTGGGGAGTTTAGTGTCATATTGACAAGTTGGCCAGGGTAGCTTAGTGGTTAGAGCAGCTGCTTGATAAAAGGAAGATCCATGGTTCAAAACCCGGCTATGGCATTGAATTTTTCAGTCTTGATTCCACCTCTTAAAGTATTGTATTCTAATCAATGCATTGCACTGAACTTCTTTTAAAACAATTTTTCTTGTGTACTGCTTGAGACAGATTTTTATTTGTTCTGAATGACTTTTCTTACTAATTCATTACATTTTAGAAAGTACAGTACTGAATCACTAACTCATAGAGTAAGCATTTTGTATTCTGTTTCAGCTATATGTGTAAGATATTGCATTAGTCCATTTGCTATCTTGTATTATGTCCTTAAGTTTCACTGTTATATTCTGCTTTTATATTTATGAACTAGGTTAGAGAGGTTTGATATCTAACTTTATTGTAATATATTGTATCATTTAATTATTGATGCATCCTGTATCAAGGTACTTTGTGCAAATTTTATTTTAAAAGGTTAATAAAACTGAATTGAATTGAGTCCTAATGTCCAAAAGAAGGAAATCTAAAACTTAGAAAAGAATAGGGAAATAGGAAGCTATATTTGGATAAACACAACTATTTTCAAAGTTTAGTTCAAATTTACCTTCTCTTTTTATGTACATTATTCACTAAACTCCAAGTAGTTGATATAAACATGTACTCTTTTTCATAATATTATTCAGTTGTGTTGAGTGTTTTGTAACACATAACTCTGAATAGAAGGCATACCTCATTGAAGCGTTCTTCAGGCAAAGCAGATCTTCCCTCCACCACCAGCATGCGTAGTTGTCTTCTGGCAAGAGGATCTGGTAAACGAGTCCAAGTGAAAGAAGTGGCACGGCGCCATGAGAGACGTCTAAACTTTGCACTTAGAGCCTGCTCTTCTACCTGTTTTAGAAACAATATTTGTTCACATTTTGAAACACTACATCAACTGTAAATGAACAAATACATTTCACTAATTGTAGATCAATGTAATACAGTTCATCAAAATGTGTCAAAAATATAAAAGTTGTGCATGTACAACTTAATAGAATCACTTAAATATACCTAACAACATTAATATAAAAAGTGATTAATCACATTACATAACAATAAATTTTTTACAGGAAATAACCTCAAAATAAGATATAAATCCATACATGAAAGCCAAAAGGGTGTATTATCCATTTTTGTGAGATCAGGAGAGTAAGTGATAGTGTGCATCATCATAAAGCTAATAAAACTGCAATTTTCATCAGAAAACTGCAGAAAAAATAGAAGACAACTGATCAAAAGAAGAAAGTACTATGTATGCCCTTCCAACACCTAGCCTGAACAACTGCCAATAATTTTACTTGTGTAAGCTCTGGATTCAGAATCAAAGTACCCTCTAAAAGATCATACATTCATGGAAGTTGGTAACATCTACTTCACAATAACCAAAATAAGCTTCCTAACTTGCAAATTGCTACACCTTGTGATGGAGATCACTTCATTTAAATGTGTCAAGTAAAGCAATTCTTAATAGTCCTGAAATATAAACTCAAGATTTAAAAGATTTCTCTTACCTGATGACAAACTCTTCAGCACCATTTGTCCAACATAAAATATCTTTTAATAATGGAATGTTCCACATTTCAAAGACAGTTTGACTTAGGGTCTCTACTAAAAAGGCTGGAATTATTTCTTGAAGATCTTCTTCTCCTCCTCCTCCTTCTCCTGCTCAAAAAGCCTCTCTCTACTTTCTAACTGCATATTCTATGTCTACCATTTTTCTCTTCCTCTTATTCTTCTGATAATCTTAGTGCTTTCTCACCTTTAATCACAGCTGCAACTTAAGATCTTCTTCTTCTTCTCCTCCTTCTCCTGCTCAAAAAGCCTCTCTCTACTTTCTATCCCCATATTCTGTGTCTACCATTTTTCTCTTCCTCTTCTTCTTCTGATAATCTTGGTGCTTTCTCACTTTTAATCACAGATGTAACTTTTAACTCCTTTAATTTTAGTGCACACATTTATTGCTTTGTTGGAAATATTTCATCCAGCAGTGCTTTTACCATGGGAGAGCTCTGGTAGAAAATTTATGAAATGCTTACATACCTTGAAGTATCACTTATATATCAGCACCATGCACTGCAATTTGGAGGTATTCAATTTTCATTGAATTTGGGATGTTTGTCACTATGCTTCTTTCCAATGAAAGCAACAAGGGCATTTAGTCTCTACTCACTCATGGTGCTACACAGATAGATCTTATTCTCTTTAAGCAAGAAAGTAACCTATGTAATCATTCAAGAAAGTAGCTTGTAGTCATAATTAAGGCCACAGCAGCATGAAGGAACTTTAAAACTTCTGAAAATGAAGAATGTAATTTATGATAGTTTAGTACATTCAAACGGTGTTTGTTCAGGAAATGTTTGGCAGACATCAAAACTGCTTGGCAACAGAAGAGTCAATACTTTGCACCACTTGCCCTTCAACTTGGCTCTACTCTTTAACATGTGGTAACATCATGTGAAAAAAATCTGATGTGTTGCACTCACATGACTTTCTCTACTCTTGTACTAACTATTCTTGCAAACTCTTATTCTTATATCTTCTTCATGTTAGTTGAGATAAACATTTGCAGAAATTATCTAACTGCTGGTTTTCTTATAGGTGCAAGGGGAATATGGGAATACAGTAGGCTTTGAGAGATAGTCAAATCTTTTAAAGCTTTAAAATTCCATTCT
Source organism: Tenodera sinensis (assembly GCA_030765045.1). Lineage (NCBI taxonomy): Eukaryota > Metazoa > Arthropoda > Insecta > Mantodea > Mantidae > Tenodera > Tenodera sinensis. The sequence goes on along the minus strand of CM060968.1, from coordinate 88,477,380 downwards.
CTTTGCAGGAAGATAAAAGGGTGAATAACAACCCTCTATTTGAAAAAAGTTTAAATACTGTTAAACTCACACAAATAACAAAGAATATCTCTGAAACGGTTCACTCCACAAAAAATGCATTTGGACATAACTTGTATGTTTTAATGAGATCTACATTTGTTGTATACTAAGATTTGATCTGTCTGTTATGGTTTACCAGTTATGCAAAATTCATCAAGAGTAAACAGTACTACATAGGCTATAACCAGAAAATTCCAAATATACATTTCATTTGCCACAAAAATATCTTAAACATATGGCACTTTAATCGTTTGAGCCATTTTTGAGAAAATCAAAATTTTTTAAAAACTTTCCAGGTAAAGGATAGTTTAGGGTGGAGGAATTTTCTTCAAAACCTTTGTGTCACATCATTGAAAGATATTAAACTTAAATACCAACTTTGGTTTTTGACAGACTTTTCATTTTGAGTTATGCTGTTCACAGACAGACACACACACATGGAACTTTTTCTAAAACTGCTTTTTTAGATTCAGGGAGCCTCAAAACATATATTTCTGATGAAATCTTGACATTGAAATTTTGGATCGAATACAATACTTCCCCTACTTACTATAGATAGTAGAGAAAGTGAAAATGAAACATCAACCTATTAAAACCATTTTTGGTGTTGATTGTAGCTGCATTATAGGTTTTTGGGTTTTAGGTATTCATGGAATTTCGGCACTTCTTGAGAGGGTAAACACTATTTTGCATTATCACTTACCAGCAACAGTACAGAACTTTGGCAAATTCTAGGGATAATACATTTCTACTTATGAGTGCTTTCTGCCAGTTAAGAAACTCAGTATATACACTCAATAAAGAAGAAAGTCTATAGGATCACAAGATTTTAAAGACGACTTAGTAAATGCTATGCTTTCAGCATACCCAGTTGCCAATACTCCTAAAAAGTTGGAGCCTTGCTTTGCCCAAAGAAATTACAGTACATATGACTGCAAGTTGCTGGCAACACAGTTCTTAACTTGCAATTGTTTTGTTAGATACAAAGAAAATATTATTGCTGATGCTTGTGCAGTAATAAATTCTACTCACCTTCCATTTCATATGACAAAATAGTAGAACTTCAACAGCAAGATGAAGTGTTAAAATCTTATAAAAAAAATTCCCATCATGCTCACTGAAGCTTCAACTTCTAGTTTTTCCCAGGGGACAGAATTCTTTGGTGAGATTTCCATAGTTGAATTCTGATCATAGGTGGCTCAGGCATTTAGGAAGATTGTCTTCAATTGTATTAATAATATGGTTCATCCTGATGTATATAGTTTCCTAGGTCTCATCCATAAGTTTCATTTGGCCATCCTTTTGGACATGAGCTTGTTTATCCTTATATTATAGTTATAAAGTATAGACACACAATACACGTTTAATAGGAACCTGCCAAGAAGTACATTATTATTCCAGTGTAGACTGGTAGTGTGTAGACTGTGTGGGCCCATTGTCAATACCAGAGGATTTTAACTAGATACTTGTAACTATTATTGGACAATAGCATTGCTCATTCATCAAGGTACAGTTGTAAGACAGCTGGATTGGTAAGCTATCCAATGTACTACTAAGACGTAGTAGTATGAAATAACAGTGGCAATACTAACATACAAAGGAACAATATAGCCACCAGCTGATTTTACCAGTGAATTTTAAAATTTATCCACTGTACCAGTTTTCATTTACAAGCTACGACAGCATATAAGGAAATATAATAAACCAGTCAAACTAAATCATTCTCTAGATAAACCCTTTCTGTATTTAGAGCTGATGTTTTTGTGAGATATGATAGCAATAGAAAGCCACTATAACAATTTATAATGGGCCTTTTGCCATGTTACAGCATTCTGAGAAGCACTACAAGCTGAACACTCCATATGGACTACAAACAGTTTCTAATGGCAGATTAAAGGCAGCATTTTTGCCTAGTACTACAAATACAAGTTTAGTCTTTGACATAAGATGCTTTCACGGTGATGGTTATTAATCAGAGCTTCTTGGGTTACCAGAGTAAACATGGCTGAAAACTTGAGCAACTTTATTAACATCACATGGTTGGTAACCCAAGAAGCTCTTATTTTTGGTCTTTGACATTTTAGTGATTCCTTTGCATCACTTTTGATACCGAAATTTAGATTTCCGATCGAATGGGCTTTTGAGAAAGACACGTTTTAATTTAATTGCCGGATATGAGATTTGCGATAAATATTGAGTAATAACATAAATAGATAATAGAGCAGGAAGTGTTGTAAGGTGAGCAAGATATGAGTAAATAATAGTCGTTAAATTTGTAAGATAAACGCATTATTGGTTTGAAATTAACGAGTCATGACGTCATACCACATAGTTTAAATACACGTTCGAAAGTCAGTTCTACAAACCTTAAAAGTCGCGCGATATATTTAATAAAATATAAAGTAAACATCGTTTAATCCTAAAAAGGTAATTATATATTCGAAATTCATAAAAGAACATGTTATAATAGAAAGGGACATTTCTAAATTGCGGGAAAAGGAAATAGCATTTTGGATACGAGGCTTTCTTGGATGACGTCATGACATTCAAATAGAAGAACGGTTTTCTTAGCGTGGGTAAGAGAGAAAGCGTCTGGTCACTACTCAACCAGAGACCAGTACGGCAGGTCGTGCTGCGCGGATGTGAGTGCGATTCCTCTACAGATACAAATATTTTCGGCATAGCTCCCGAAAATATTTAATAGACAATAAATCATATAAAAAGTTGTTCTTGGGTTGTCCATTACACTTACGCAAACCCGAGATAAAGAGATCTCTTGCAGAACTAGCCGGAGCGAAACACATCAAAGGGCAACACCACGTCACCAACGACTTCAGCTTCAAATGGCGATCCAATAATTAGGACACACGATCATACAGCTTCAAATTGGCATCCCAACGTGTGGCGTCGAAAGAATGGACCAACCCCCCAAGACGACCAGATCAGCATCGAACCAGCAGACAAGAAGGTGCCCAGCGTGTCAACATCTGTGAAACGTGTAGTGAACAAGTTTAAGTGCAGTTAAAGTGAAATAGTGAAAATATTGAAAATTTTGGTGAGTAGAAAAACACATGTAAATAGCTTAGAAATGGAAGACAGTGATACCGATTTTTTAGGTTTTGAAAGTCCGGAAATTGAGAAAAGTGTAAGTAGGATGGAAGAATTTAATCAGAATGTAATTGGTAGCAGAATATGCCAAGAAGTAGAAGATCAGAACGTTAGAGAAACACCTAGAGGTAGTTCAGAAATGTTTAGTAGTAATTCAGAAAGGCCAGCATTTATGTCAGAAATAGAGAATATGTTTCAAACGATAATGAAAAAGATGAGTACAGAGTTAAGTAAAAAGATAGATGAAAATAGTAAAGAATTAAGAACAGTGAAAAAGATGAGTACAGAGTTAAGTCAAAAGATAGATGAAACTAGTATAGAGTTAGGACAGAAATTAGAGAAGGGACAACAGGAATTGGGAATGCAATTGGAGAATCAGAAGAGAGCTTTAGAAACCTTTAGGGAAGAAGTTAGGGAGGAAATTAATAAAGTTAGTAGTGAAGTAAAAGAAAATAGAGAACAGGTAGAACAGGTTAAGGGAGAATTAGAGACAATAAGGCAAGAAGTAAAGAATTCTGAAAAGAAATTAGGTCAACAAGTGAGTGAAAAATTAGATAAAGAAAGGGAAAAAGTAACATATAGATTAGACAAACAAAGGGAAGAAATTAGAGAAGAGTTACAGGGGTGTAAAGTTAGAATAGAAAGATCTGATGTAGAAAGTGAAAGGCAGGCTAGAAATTTGGAGGATGTTACAGACAAAATAAAAGGAGTAGTAACAGAAATTACTCAGGTAAAAGAGGCCTTAGAAAATTTGAAATTAAATGAAAATGCATGTAATCACAACAATCTTAGTAATGAAGTTGCAAGAAACGAGGCAATACCAGGTGTATCAGCTGACATTTCGATGCAAAATAGGGGTAACAGTAATTCTCATTCTGATCTCGGAAATAGCTCAGGGATAGGTGACAATTCAAATTTACATTGGCCTAACCATGTCTTAAATGAAATGACACCTCCAGTTTTTGAAAATGAAGATTCAGATGATCCTAAAGCCTTTTTAGAAGGGTTACAAGAGTACTTCACGGTGAAACGTATACCAGAGGAGTACAAGATGGTGATAGTAAGAAAATGCCTAAAGGGTAATGCTGCTAATTGGCTAGGCCTTTCTATGGGTAACAATAATGATTACAGGACCTTTAGGAACATCTTTTTAACCAGATATTGGGGAGCTAGTAGGCAGGCTAATATTAGAGTTGAATTAAGCAATGGAAAATTTAATCCTAGATCGGAGGAATCGATGGTCAACTATTTTATGAGAATAGCGAGAAAATCGAAGATGTTGGATCCTCCCTTGGATGAAAAAGATCTAATAAATATAGTTACTCCACATTTTCCGGAAACGCTTCAACACTACCTAATCATAGCCCGACCCGATAGCATTGCAGCTATGATCGAATTATTATCAGCCTTAGAAGTCAATAAGCCAAAACACGCATTTGGAAATAAATATGAAGGAAAAGAAACTGTCAATTCTCTCGGGCAAGGGGCACAGTATTATCAGAATAGAAGTGAGATTAGGGAAAGATATAAAGGACCAGTACCAAGGATGGAATCATTCCGGTGGGAAAATCAAGGTAGATATAACCAGGAAGGGCGTCACCAAAATAGAAATGGTAATCAAAGGGGAAGAAATATAAGGGTGAATTATATGAATACAAATAGATTTGATCGAGGTAGACGGGGACGTTATTTTGGACATAGTAGAAATTCAAATGATGGGTATTGGACAAACGGAGATAATGAGTTTAGACCGAGGTCACCAAGACAGGAAGAAAGGTATTCTAATGGACGAAATTCCCCCGAAAATGCAGAAATGGTTGAGGCCATTAACACGGTCAAAAACATGGTAGGAAGTAACCCCGATTTAATGCAGGAAAACAGAAGTAACAATTCGGGAAATAGTACAGGAGCAATACCTAAAAATCAGGGAAACGCCAGACCCGGTCAAACGCGCCTTCAGTGAGAACTGGGTATCCTAGTAATGATTGTGATAAGTACTCGGAAATAAATAGTCCTGGAAGGCAAATGATGATACAAAAGAAAAGAGAATGGAAAAATAGAAACGACGAAAACGAAAAAGTAGGAGATCCACCTAAAATCAAAATTGGAGTAAATGGAAAACAATACAATGCAATTATAGATACAGGATCAAATAGCACAGTATGCTCACAAAATTTTTATGATAATTTACAAAGTAGTGGCTTTAAAGTAATGTCTTTACCAGTTAATGGGATATATTGCTCGCTAGCTGTGGGAAAACGAAAAGAGAGAGTAAAATTTCAAGCAATGATAAATATTGAAATAAATGGGAGAATACTTGGAATTTTATTTCTGATTGTAGGAAGACTTGTGACAGGTATTATAATAGGTTGTGATTGTCTTTATGCCTGGGAAGCTGTGGTGAATTTTAAAAACATGATTCTAGAAATGAAAGTTGAAGATGAGATCATTATAGTGCCTTTTGTGGAAGATAGTAGTTCAGAAACTATTGTAAGAGAAAAAGAGGAAGAAGAAATCCAAGGGGATACATTCTTTGTAGAATATGTTAAAGTAGGAGCTATGGAATTAACTGAAGTAAATGTCAAAGAGTACAAAGTCGATAATAAAGAAAATGTAGAATGGGATAAAAATGATTTCATAGACAATTTGAGGGTTTCTGATGCAACTAGGTACTATGATAGGGAGAGTAGTGAAGACTTAGAAGAATTGTTGAGGAAAAAAGTAACTCAGGCTGATCAACTAAATGAACAACAGAGGGATAAATTGTTTGAAATATTAATCCGAAATAAAGAAGTATTCTCTGAGAAACCTGGTAAATGTAATATTTATATTCATTCGTTTGAGATGATACCCATAAAACCTTTTACATATAAAGCGAGAGCTATCCCTAGTACAATAAGAGAAGAGGTAGATGCAGTTATAAAGTCAATGTTAGAAGATGAGGTTATTGAGATTTCAAATTCAGAATTTGTGACTCCCCTATGTATTGTGAATAAGGCCAATGGAAGATTAGGGTGACATTAGACTCGAGAAAACTAAATCATTGTTCCTCATATTTTCCATCAGGGAATCCAACAGAACGTGTCCTCCGAGATATAGGAATTTATTTACGTGTACTTACACATCATAATCACAAGGATTGGGTGAAATATTGTCCATTGATAGAAAAGATTATCAATCACACCATCAATGTAACTACTGGGTTTGCACCAATAAAATTAATGTTAGGAATTGAACCAGAACCAATATTGATCGGGGTACCAAAAACACTGAAAATTAATGACATTCAGTTAAGTGAGGAAGAAAGAGCGAAAATTGCTTTTGAACGAATCAAGAAAAAGGCAGAGAAGCGAAAATTAAAGAAAAAGAGTAGAAAACATAAATGGGAACCTAAGATAGGCGATTGGGTACTAGTTAAAGACCATAAGTTATCAAGTGCCTTGAGAGGTAGGAACAAAAGGATGGAATTGTTATATAAAGGTCCTGCAGAAATTATATCAAAATTTGGTTATCATACCTATGAATTAAAAGATGTTAAAAATGAAAAATGTCTGGGAAGATGGCATAAACAACTCCTTCGACCATACAAGAAACCGTGTGGTGCCTTGGAACCTTGATTTAATGTAAAAGAAAAATTGGAAGTGTCATTTGTCTATTGGCGCCCAATCAGCTTTGAGATAAAATGTAAATGTTAGCTTACTTGAAAATCATATATTGGTCAGGTACTTACATATTCATGAAAAATGCAGAATGTGAATTGCTATCTACTACCAAGAGCTTAAAAATATATTGTATAGAGCTCACAATAACAGCTTCAGAAAGATTGTTAAAATGTTCATCTCCGCATAGAGAGAAAACAGAATATTTACTTTGTAAACATTTGTGAAAATATTTAGATGTATAGATAGTTATCACAGCAAGACAAAGAAAGAACTTGTCTGAAGAGTGTAATGGATTTATATAAATATATGTACATTTTAGTGCTTAAAGGATATAGTACAGATATGTGTTACAATAACAAAAGTAAAAAAATCACAGTGCAAGTGATAGTGAGAGCGAAGTGAGCAAACATGAACTGAAAGAAGGAAGTATAAAGAAAGACTCTTGAAATTTAACCTTTATATAAAAGCTTCACAGAAGAAACCATAACATATTGTAATTAGTATTTAAGGATTAATGTTTAGTCAAGTGTACAATTGTTTGTCATGTTAAAAAGATTAATGAGAAAATGTGTTAATAACCAATTTAAAAAAAAAAAAGTGTAATTGAAAATTGTATATAATGGGAGTGTTGCCGATTATTCAAAATACAGGAGTAATTTTTAATTTTTCTTTCGGGCAAGACATTTACATTATTTTATTATGAAATAATAAAATAATATAAATGGGGGCATTTGATACCGAAATTTAGATTTCCGATCGAATGGGCTTTTGAGAAAGACACGTTTTAATTTAATTGCCGGATATGAGATTTGCGATAAATATTGAGTAATAACATAAATAGATAATAGAGCAGGAAGTGTTGTAAGGTGAGCAAGATATGAGTAAATAATAGTCGTTAAATTTGTAAGATAAACGCATTATTGGTTTGAAATTAACGAGTCATGACGTCATACCACATAGTTTAAATACACGTTCGAAAGTCAGTTCTACAAACCTTAAAAGTCGCGCGATATATTTAATAAAATATAAAGTAAACATCGTTTAATCCTAAAAAGGTAATTATATATTCGAAATTCATAAAAGAACATGTTATAATAGAAAGGGACATTTCTAAATTGCGGGAAAAGGAAATAGCATTTTGGATACGAGGCTTTCTTGGATGACGTCATGACATTCAAATAGAAGAACGGTTTTCTTAGCGTGGGTAAGAGAGAAAGCGTCTGGTCACTACTCAACCAGAGACCAGTACGGCAGGTCGTGCTGCGCGGATGTGAGTGCGATTCCTCTACAGATACAAATATTTTCGGCATAGCTCCCGAAAATATTTAATAGACAATAAATCATATAAAAAGTTGTTCTTGGGTTGTCCATTACACTTACGCAAACCCGAGATAAAGAGATCTCTTGCAGAACTAGCCGGAGCGAAACACATCAAAGGGCAACACCACGTCACCAACGACTTCAGCTTCAAATGGCGATCCAATAATTAGGACACAACGACAAATACAGCTTCACTTTACTCCAAACTCATATTAAAAGTCAGATGATAACTCACACAAAATTATCAACAGGGTCCATTTAGAAAAAAGCTATAGTATTTCCACAATGTTTTAAAGAAGATGTTTTCCAAATGAGAATTATTAAGGTCATACCATGGACTACTTACTTTCGTGTATTTATCCTCCTGATGTTTTCTCTGTTTGTATGCATTCTTTATATCTGTTACACTTTTTGCTTTTGCCTTTAGAATAAACAGTTATAAAACTATACATTGTTATATTAACTTAGCTGTGCAATGTTGACATCCATAAACCATATGGGAAACCATTACTTCAGAGGTAAAGTTCTGGATAGAGAATATCATGCCGGTCAAACTTGAAAGTTCCTGTCCTATAATGAACTTCAGGCTTTTTTTAGAACTATAAGTCAGCATAGTCAATTAAGCCTACTATGTCATACCCAATACCATGTTCTGCTTTCTCCAGTGTCTGATTCCTTAGCAGCCTCCATTGTTGTAGTTCTGCAGCAATTTGGTGTTTGGTAACCCCTCACTTTCTTTTCAAAATGGCTGAGCTCTGCATAGCACAAATACAGCACTTTCTACAGTGAATTCTTGCAATGCACAAGATCATAATCACTTTTAGTGGTACAAAGCATAATCAGCTGTCTCCAGATTAACCATTTTATTAAATCAGTCAGTACATGTCAAACATGTGTCACACTGCAGAATAACATTGCTGTTCATATCCTCTCTAAAGTAAACATTATCAGAGAACATTGAAAATAGCAGATGTCCCATTTCAAGGAAGAGGTTAAACAGTTACGTAACCAACTCTTATAAGAGAAAACTAGTGGTTAGCTACTTAGCTTTACTTTGATACTTCTATTAATGACAACACATTCGCATCACCTATCAAGCATTTGTTGCTTATGAAGAATATATCTTTTAAATCCACTTGCATTATGAAATAAAGAATCTTCACCAATCTGCCTAAAACTACTCTTAATTGCTTGAATGCTACACTATTACTTACAGATCTAGATTTCTCACAATTTTAAGGCACTATAATATGAATATATAATCAAAAAGCAGCAGTTTCAATGAAATGCATATTAACCATGACAATTCTTACCATGAGTCTTTTATTATGATCAGTAATATTTGTGCTGTAATTCCATTGAGCAGATGTAACCCGAAAACACATGCCTGATGCTTCTCTGTCATATTCCCGAAGAAACTGTAAAGCTTCACCAAGATTTGAATTTGAACCCTGTAAAGAATATAAATACAACTTTATGCGTGAATACAAAATAATTTAGTTCAATGAGTATATATATTCCTCTGAAATACAAGTGTAAACAATATAATTTAACATTCCTTGTTCATGCGCACAAGAAGGTATTTATTGGAAGATTAGTGGAGATGGCATGCTGCTTCAAGTTTTAAAACATTTGGCCTGGCATCATTAGTTAAAGAATGACATGCAAAGTCAAGTTTCGTGTATTAACTATACTTTGAAATAAAACACATCTAAATATTCACCTTCAAGAAGCCTTAAGCAGAGTAAATGGCAGGAAAAGTCACATAAACACTGTATAGTGTATATTAAAATGAGTAAATATATAAAACTAAGAAGAAATTATGCACTACAGCACATATAACAGTACAGCAGAGGATCTGTTGGTAGAGCACCTGCCTGCTGTGCAAGGGATCTGTGTGTGTGCGTGCGTGTGTGCACATGTCTGTGTGTGTGGGTGTGCGTGTGTGCGCATGGGCGTGGGTGCATGTGCGTGCGTGCGTGCGTGCGTGCGTGCGTGTGTGTGTGTGTGTGACCTAATATATAAAACCCAAAGAAAACCAATGACAGCTTACATGTGTTAACACCATTGTATTGTATTGTATTGTTTTATTGTCACATAATGTTTACATGGTGAGCCTAAGCTGGTAAACTGGTGATTCGTCAAGATATAAAAACAGATTTAGGATATAAGAGAAAACTAATTCTAATGTATGGTATACAAGGTATTCTTTATACAATATAAATTGTCAATTACAACTAATTAAAGTAATACTTATAGTACTGTGTCATCCATATATTCTTGTACGGAGTAATACATCTTATCTGATAACAACTCTTTTACACTTTTGTTAAACAATTTTTGAGTCTATTGTTGTCAATATAATAATCTTTTCCAAGGTAAAAGGCTGCTGATATGATCATTGCAGTAAATGGCAAAAAGAACAGTATGGCTATATTTTTAATTACTATTTTTCCAGCATTAAGTCTGTATTCATATTAATGTCATCTCCCAGTTACAATCTATATTTTTGTTCAAGCCTAATAACACTGCTTTGCATTAAAAATAATATTTTGAATGGATGCATGTTTCCAAACAGACCTTTTTCTACTGAGTTGACAGTGGCATCTGTTGGTTTTTTTTTTTTTTTTTTTATCATGTTAGGTTCTTGAGAAAATCACAAATTAGTGTTTCATAAAATTGGATGATATCATAAGCCAGTTTGTATGTGTCCTAGGCAAGGACAGTGAGTGTTTTAAGTACATATGTATTATCACAGAATGACCCTAAATAAGCTGAAAGCAGTTGTTTTTACTGTGCCTCAAATAAGGAAACAATGTATGACACCAATTTTGAGGACAGAATGAGTCAAACAGAAAAGCAAGCCTGGCATAACTACAAAGATGTAAAAAATGTCCTAGAAAACAGAACAAGTCCAGATTACAAAATCATTGCTAACACTATGTTGGAAAATTTGAGAAAACTAGGTTACAACATGAGTTTGAAGTTACACCTCATACATGCTCACATTGATTATTTTCCAAATTGTCTTGGATTTTACAGTGAGGAACAGGTGAACATTTTCATGAAGATATGAAAGACATTGAAGGAAGATACTGTAATGGTTGGACAGTTAATTGATGGAAAACTACTATTGGTACCTTAAAAAGGAAAGCTTATGAAAGAAGTGCAAGAAAGGATACAGCTGAACCTGATTCATGTGTACATCAAGGGGAAGAGGGAAGATTACTTGTAACCCAGAATTACTTACAAATGAAGTTTTGATAATGCATCATGCCTTTTGTAAGAAAAAGCAATACAGTGGGCCTACATTTGTAAAAGTTTACAAACAATAAACATATGTATGAAGAAAACATTATTTTGAACTTAGACCTGCTTTAACGAAATTAGTTAATTGGCTTATTCCACTTTTTTGCATTCAGTGTATACACCTCACTTTTTTACTGATGACTGTACCTAGTCTGGTATAAACAATTACTAAGTGTGAAAAACAATTTCAGTTTTGTATGGATTCAATTGCACCCCTCGTATTAATTTTACTTTCTGATCTACATGTAACATTTTCTTTTTCTGTTCTCCATGGCTGATTATAAGAATTGAGAACTGAAAGATAAAACCATTGTTCAACAGTAAACACAAGATACAGAACGTTCTTATCTTTACTTCTCGTTTGTTGCTATGATATTGTCGCGTCAAAAGCCACTGGCTCTACCAGCAAACCTCTTTGTCTTTTGTTTCCATGACTGAAAGTCACCCCTCAGCTTGCATGTTTGTCAACAAAGATAAGGGAAATATGCCTCGAGTTTCTTTTAAGATGTATATGCAGTATGCTCATTATATTTACGTAAAATTCAGTTGTATATCACTGAGATTTAATACATATAATAGCAAATTACGTATAAATGTATTACGTAAAAATGTTCTCTTAACATATTTCTAAGTTACATTTTCCTGGAACGTACAAAACTTTACACTTAAATAGGAATTACGTAGAACTGGGTTACATATAAAGTAGGCTCAACTATAATTTCTTCCAGTAAAGTAATATCAATCATATCAATTGTTGGTCTTTCTTGTGAAATGTGTGTACAGCTTCTAATACACATCTCGTTCTTAAGCATGATAATCATTTTGTAGAGCGGTAATATATGTGTGTGTGCGTGTCTATATATATTTATTTATTACCTGGGTGTTCCAAAAAAACCACAGGCAACACCTAGTATGTTGTGCAGGATGGCAAATTGATCAATTTCCAAATAGGAACTCCTGTCCGGAAATGCGCGGTTGGGCGCTGAAGAGCATCGAAATTTGAGAACGAACGGTTGTGGCAATTTGTTAACATTCGTTTTTGTGTCTTAATATGGAAGGTATGCAACCCTTTAGCCATCTGTGTGCTGGGATGAAGGACCTGAGCATAATAACATTCCTGCGCATGCGTTAAATTCCTCCATAGAGAACTCGGTGCGCATTCTTCTACGTTACTTGTGCAGTTTCCAGCACAGTAGATTTTAACTGCAACACGTACCAGTATACAGCTGGGGAAATGGCCGACGTGAGCTCCAGCACAGTTTGATGTAAATGTGCAGAATCCTCAACGTCGCATATTCAAATTGATGGATTTGTAGGGGTGGACCAGTTCTATGGCCAACACGGTCGCCAGATCTGACACCTCTTGACTATTTTCTGTGGAGTTGTATGAAGAGTATGGTGTAAGGTACTCCTGTAACGTCAGCGGAGGACCTTGGCTGCACGGAGCGACTTCTTCAAAGACAACCGCACGTATTGGGTCATGTGCATGAGGCTCAGCACCGCCGATATAGGTTTTGCAAGACATAGGCGGTGCACAGTTGGAAGACCGTTTGTAATGTAGAGAGCTCGATATTGGGTTTATTGATGAAATGTGAACGTATACCCATCTCACACTTCGACGTCCTACAGTGTCCAAACCGTGCATTTCCGGATATACACACACCCCTCTCCAAAGTCGGTCTGGGTGGCTCAGTTGGTTAGATGCTGGCCTACTGATCTCAAGGTCGCGGGTTCAAACCCGGCCCAGGCCGATGGTTTTTAAGTGTGCTTAAAAACGACAGCTCCATGTCAGTAGATTTACTGGCATGTAAAAGAACTCCTGCGGGACGAAATTCCGGCACACCGGCGACGCTGATGTGATCCTGGCAATTAACAGCGTCGTTAAACAACAAAATAATTTTTTTAAACCCCTCTCCAAGATATATCAGTAATGAGCTAATATAAAAATGTTGGTTCCGTTTTTTAAAAATCTGAACGTGATAGCAGAAAATTGATAACATATTTGGAATCAGCACCCCAAAATTAGGGGTAATCGGCATTCAAAACTAAAACATCAAAAAAGATTTTTTTTTTTTTTTTTCAAAATGCAATGTAATAACAGTTAATATCGTGACGCCAGGCGGCCGCGCGTCTCAGACGCTCAGTCACCTACCTCACTCAACTGCGCGGTGAGTAAACGACAATGGAGCGGCAGAACAAAACGTTTCCAGACTTCGCCAACTTTTTACTTTCGGCTTGTTTGTGAGAGGTACCAGAAAAGGCGAATTTCGAGAAAATTTCGTGCTACGTCATTCTCGTCTATATAAGCAAGCAGACGGCAAGAGAAGCGAGTTTTTGTGATGGAATCTGAGTGTTGAACCAGACAGCTGTGTGTGTGTGTGTGTGTGTGTGTGTGTGTGTGTGTGTGTGTGTGTGTGTGTGTGTGTGTGTGTGTGTGCGTGCAGTCGTTGTTGAAGGAAATGTGTGTGTATCGTCAAAGATAGTTTTGGGACATTTAATCGTCGCATTGGAATGTTGTTGTGTGAAGCAGTTTTAGTGAGTGTGGTAGTTGAAGCCAGCTGTTACACAGAGAATTGAAAGACGAAAAATGTGTGTCGAGGTCACGAGAGGACAGAAAAGTTGTGAGTTGTAACGTCACGGAGAACTAGTCTGTGTTAACGATAAAACAGAACTGTGTTTTGTGCTTCAGGTTTTAGAAAGGAAATAAAGTGACAAGAAAAAGTTACTGTACTTTGTCATTTTGTCACAATTTGTTATTGTTAGTAGTTACCAGCGTTTTGTGTATAAGATAGGTACTACACTTTATTTGTGATGTTAGGTACACGAGAACTGAAATCTCAAATCGCCAGTGAGAACCTTGTATCATTGTCTGCTGAGTGATTACTGTATGGACTCTTATTATAGGTACTGTAACAAATGAGAAAACACCAGTTACTGCTAATCACGCTTTATTGCATTCTAGTCAGCGTAGCGCTAACGTTACACTTAAATCACTTTTGTACATACTTAGAGCAAAAGAACAACCGTCAAATCGAATCACAAGAAAACATTGTCAGATTACAAGTAGCACTGAACTGCACTTCGCACGATTCAAGGCGCTGTCCACTGAACGCTTCGTAAACGTTTTACTAACTCCAACACTTCACTACAAGAACAACTGGAACAACTTCTCTGGGCACGAGCGAGTCCCTTATATAGTATCTCATACAATGAGAGAGTTCTGGAAGTGGAATGCTCTGGAGTGAATAGGGAGGAAGTCTAGATGTTAAACAGAAGACAATAGCTTTTGCTTCCGTATGTCCAATTGTCTTGCCGGAGGACGGCTCATGAAGGCAGGTAAGCGCCCCTGGCCCGTTCCTGCTGCCGGCAGAGCTCAGGCCCTAATAAGCAATTCTTACCAGCAGCGTCCGAGCTTATGGCCGGCGCGACAGTACTCATAACAGCACTATGATTAACTTA